>DWJQ01000222.1:0-16555 GCA_018248915.1 Hesperia meskei straton | reverse complement strand
AGTTTTTTTTTAAATAATTTGTAAAACTTTTGCGAGGCCCCCTCAGGTGCGAGGCCGTCGGCGGTTGCCGACGTCGCTGACGCCTAGCGCCGCCACTGGGCGCAACTTTTCAAGCTCACTCGTGTGGTTCAATTTGCTTTACTTAAGATTCACGTGTCTTAACTCTACGTTTTGATGCTTTAGATATTCATATTCTTATGTGAGGCGTAAGATATTAAATTTTTTCATATTTTTTTTATTACATTGTATGTATTTAAAGTAGATCTTATTGTTTAAAATAAAGACCAATTTGATATTAAAAACAAAAATAAAATATCTGTCTCATTTTCGCTTCATGCTTATTATTTTCATTGACGTCCCAGAAAAATCCGCGACATTGCCGTCTCACTCTTAAATACTTGTAACAGTAATAAACTATCCACATTACACATCCTAACATGGCCAACAACACTACACATCCCCCTTCCGCCACCAAACCCACCTCTCAAAACTGATCTTGTCCGTGTCGAGGTAATTAATCGCGATGGGCGCGGACAGGCGCTGCTGCACGAGGTGCGGCGGCGGCGGTGGCCAGTCGCGCGGCGCCTCGCCCGCGCCCGCCAGGTACTCCGTCCACGACGTGCCCAGCTCGTGGTCCAGCTCCATCAGGCTGGCCGTGCGGCCTGGCGAGAGGGTACATAGATGCTGGTTACGTTGCTTGAAGGCTTGGAGCCTTACATAAACAATAGCAACTAGATAACGTACCCCGGAGAACAATTTGGACAAACGCTGTTAACCTTCATCAAACAAGGGGCCATCCCTAAATAACGTCACACGTTTAAGGGATGGGAGAGGGTCGATTGATTACGGGTTTTATTTAGCTATTTTTTTAATAATTAATGAAGAAATGTAATAAAATAAAATAAATCATTACTACTTCTGAATCAAGCGGTCCGTTGGGGAAAATGTGCGCGTGGTTACTTTCAGCGGATAGCATTTCGAAATTACTCTCAACATACAGATTCAAACAAAAATAAGAGAAGAGAACAAAATCTGTCATTTCCAAGTGATCTGTGACTTTAATCTTGTCAAGTCAAACGAAACATCAACAACATACTTCAGTATTGACGCGGTCGATTGACTTTCGTCGAGATCCAAGTTACTATACTTTCCTATCAATACAAATAAAATTCTTACCTTGTCCTCTAAATATGTAAGTCCTATCCCCCCGCTGCCACCGATTGTTCTCGAATCCTATGAGCGTGGTGTCGACGCGGACGTTCCCGCCGCGCTTGTACACTTTGTACGTGTCGAACGGACAAATTCGAGATACCAAGGGCACTGAAAAAAAAATATATTTTCCTGATATTACTTTCCTATTCAAAAACATAACTGATATAAAATCTTTATTATCTTTATCATGTTTCAACCAACACCATTCTAATTCCAATTATACCTAACATTCCAGACATAATTACATTCTAGTAATTATTCGAATCCTAGTAATTACTCGAATCCTAGTAATTATGCGACTCCTAATAATTATTCCAATCCTAGCAATCATCCCATAACATCCAACTTCTACTAACCCGAACTCGTGAACTCCCACTTCATCTCGACGTAGAAGTCGGGCGCCATGCTGAGCCGGTGCAGCAGGCCGGGGATGCCTTCGGCGCGCGCCAGGTGCCGCTGGTAGTCGCGCCGGCACAGCACCGCCGACAGCAGCTCCGGGTCGCCCGTCGCTGTTGCTTCTTGCACCGCTGGGGACGGAGAGATAGATATTTAGTCAACGTCCTTATTTAGGACAGCGCATATATAACAACCTGATAACCGGCAACTTAAAGTGGAAGGATTCGATTATGATCTTTATGTCCTAGTGGTTACGCTTGAATTTCAATTCTACGCTTGTTGTCTGGTCGGAGTTGGTCAGAAGAGGGTGGCGAGTATCTTTAAAGTAAGTATTTAATCGTAAGAGCCAAGACATAAATATGATGGTTGAATGTTTTATAGGCTAATGTTTAATAGGTTGTTTCAAACTTAGCACTTTGATTAAACTTTATTAAAGTTACTATCTCGCTGGGAATCGCACACAGGACCGTTCAAGCATCGATTCGGCATGGAAACCATTACGCCAAACGGTTCGACAAATTTGACAGTATTACGTGAAAGTTTTATTTCTAAATAAATCATACTATCATTAATGTCGTAAAATCGCGTAGAGAATCAGTTTTTTATCGTAATAGGAGCAGACAATCATCGTAACGGTAAGTGGTCCGCGGCGACCATGCGCATCTGAAACAAGCATGACGAGGTAAAACGCAACGGTAAAATTTATTAAACTGACTAACAGTCTGAATTATTGTAATTGGATTTATAATTAATTGAGTAGGTAATTTAATGAATCATGTACCAAATTAACAATTAATCATAATCGAAATCAGTAGTAGAGGAAAATAAAGTTGGAAAACAATATTCATCCATTTTCAGTGTTATCGTCAAAACATGCATGTAGATTATAACCTTGTATCGAGCACTTGGCGGCCAGGGCCGCTGTGAGGGCGCCTCCACACATTTCCGGAGTAGCACACACTCGTATTATGGTGCGTACAGACTATGTGACAAAACATGTTATAAAACATAGTTATGTGTTACAAAACAAAGTTATACAACATGTTACTAGTTTTTTCAACAATGTTATATTCAGTTGTCTATGGACGTCACGCTAACAAGAACATTTTGTTACGTTCCGCAAAGTTTAATTCTAATTAGAGGTTTAAAAGTCGTGCCTTTAGTGGAAAAGTATTGTAAACTGTTCGTAAACGTGTAAAGAATAAGTGTGTGCAGTTTTTTACAATAATAATTGATGTTAAGTGCACCTTAAATAAACTTATTTAAAGTGTTATTAAGTGAACTGAGCCAGTTTTCTTAGCGTACCCCCCAACTAAAAAATCAAGCGAGCCTTTATTACTGTGCGCTGTTTCTATCAAAAATTAAGAGCGCACTTCTCGATTCGGTACAAAATAGTCTTGGGACCGTTATTACTGTGTATTTGCATAACAACTGAACAGTGCTGAACTATACAACGTGCATCTAACTTGCTAGTTAATAATCATCATCGTTAGGCGTCGTACCAGTTAGATACAACCATAGTCGCTCAGTGCCAGCGGTTCACGAAGTTGTATAATATCATCTTAACTCACAATGCACAAATGTAATAGGTGTGCGATGGAGTTTAGAGATGGAGTTCAATGCTCGGTTTGTTTGAGCCGATACGATTTTCCATGTGCCGGTATTACTGAGTCTGGTTTTCGTAAGCTAGGAGACAGAAAAGCTACATGGCGATGCACCTCGTGTAAAAACCCTTCTCCGACACCAGGAAAGTCCCCAGAGCTGGAAGGCATATACTCTGAACTAAAGTTCGTCTCGACGCAGTTAGCTACTTTGCCGGTGCTTTTTGACAATGTAAAGAAAATTCAAGAAGAAATAAGTGACTTAAAAACAATAAAAACCGAGCTAGTGGATGTCAAGACATCGCTGGAAACTGTCTACCATTCAATGGCATCCTTTAAGGATCAAATTCACATCTTAGATCAGGAAGTAAAATCATTGCATACTGCCAAAGAACATATGTTATCATTGCACCAGAGGATGGAGCAATTGGAACAAAAATTGAATGAAGACGAGCAGAGATTGCGTCTTAATAATATAGAGATAAAAGGTGTACCCTTCACATCATCTGAAAATCTATACAATATATTATTTAAAATTTGTGAAATTGTCAACTTCAAAATTACCCGAGAACAAATTAATTACATCGCACGCATTCCGACGAAAGGCGATAACAACATCAAAAATATAATAGTCTCTGTGCACAACAGATATATCAAAGATAACTTCATGACTGCGGCGAGAAAACACAAAAATTTAACGGCATCGAGCTTAGGCTTGAATGGTGATAAAAAGATATTCATCAACGACCACCTCACTCTGCAGAATAAAAATCTACTGAATAAAACAAAACAACTATCAAAGGAACTGGATTTTGCGTACACTTGGGTAAAGGGATGCAAAATATATATAAGGAAGAATACTACATCACCAGTGTATATAATAAATTCAGAATCAGACTTAAAAAGGCTTCCACGCTAGACAATTCATTATTTTTTATCTCAAAATTGTGTTATGCGTTTAACATGTGTAATATATTGCTCAAGAATAGAACCGGTTTTGTTTACGGCAAGGTGCAATCATCATGTTTTGTTCGCTTATCGCTATATCTTTTTGTTGTGCATAACTGTCAATCTTTATGTATTATTACTTGTTATACTTTATACTATAATTCTCTAATTTTCAATAGAATTTTTCGTGCATTATGTGTTATTAATGAGTCAAGTCAGCTATTCAATACTACTTATCTGTTTTTAGTTAAAGTCTTATTTCGTTTGAATTTCAATTTTGATTCCATATTATTTCAATTCAGTGCTACGGTCCTCTATGAGTTTAAATGTAAGTATAAACGTTTATTGTTATTAGATTTGTCAAAATGGCTATGATTAGTATTTTTTATCAAAATGTTCGAGGGCTGCGGACAAAAACTTCTACTTTTCGTAGAAACATAAGTCTTAATTGTTACGATGTAGTGTGTTTGACTGAAACTTGGCTTGTGGACAGTGTTAGCAACAGTGAATTATTTGACGATAGGTATCTTATCTGGAGACGTGATAGAAATTACTTGAGTACTCAGCAATCATTAGGGGGCGGGGTATTAATAGCCGTGCGGCGTGAACTTATAGCTGATGTCCAGGAGGAATGGTGTTCTTCCGCTGAAGATCTATGGATTACATTAACGCTTCAACACATTAAACCTAAAATTTCATACAAAATGCACATATGTACAGTTTATTTATGTCAAGAAAATATGGGTAACACATTCTCAGCACAGTTATTTAACTTTTCGGAGAAGCTAGTAAATATTATCTTAAGTAATCCTTGTGACAAATTCATAATTTTGGGAGATTTTAATTTACCTAATATTACTTGGATAAATTGTGATGGTGATGACTGCCTGTCACCTAATAATATTCAGGGAGAATCGCAAACTGACTTCATTGATAAATTACAGTTATGTAACTTGTCTCAGTATAACTCCTACTCTAACTGCAAAGACAGAATTTTAGATTTAGTATTCTCAAATAGTGACGTATCCATTATGCACTGCAATGACCCCCTAGTACCGGAGGATCCATACCATAAGTCCCTGTCTATCTCAACTAGTTTTGTCCAGTTACATTGTCTTCAAACTCGACCTCGAAAGAAATTTATGTACATGAATGGAGATTATGAATCCATCTTAGGTAAACTGAGCGGAATTAATTGGGAATCTGAATTCATAACTCGCCCCGTAGAGGAAGCTGTCCAATATTTTTATAGTCATTTATATAATCTACAAAATCAGTTTATACCTTTCAAACTAATCAAATCTACCAAAAAATACCCTCCATGGTATAAAACTCCATTAATAAAAATATTAAAAGAAAAGAATAAATATCATTCTAAATACTTAAAATATAACAATTATGCCGATTTGGAATCATTTAATATATTGAGAGAGAGAGCAAAGCTTATTGAAAGTGAAATGTTTGATAAATATATTTCAGATATTGAAAAGTACATTAATAAAAATCCTCAAGCATTTTGGTCCTACGTCAAAAGTCTCAAGCTAACAAATACATACCCGTCAGTGATGTCATATGGAAATGAAACTTCTAGCGATGGATCTAAAATCAGTAATATGTTCGCAAATTTCTTCCATTCAAATTTTTTACAAAACGATAACCAGTTGTCCATTGATGAATGTATAATTGCTGATACTCCCTTCTTGTCCTCCCATACTGCATCAGATATTGCTTCAGTGAATATAGATAGGTCTGAAGTGTACCAACTACTTAAAAATTTAGATGTAAAGAAGACTGCAGGTCCTGATAGTATACCAGCCATATTTATTATAAAATGTGCTCATATCCTTGCTACTCCACTATCATTACTGTATTCTAAATCTATTGGAGATGGGACTGTTCCGTCAATATGGAAATCAGCATATATCACACCCATCCATAAAAAAGGACCTAAAAATGAAATAATAAACTACAGACCCATTTCCAAACTCTGCCTTTTTGCTAAGGTCTTTGAGAAGATAGTACATAATCAAATTTATGCGATACTTAAACAAACTTTTATACCTGAACAACATGGCTTTATGAAAAACAAATCCACAACATCTAATCTTCTCATCTGTAGTGATTATATATCAAAATATATGTCTGAACCTGCTCAGGTGGATGTGATATATACTGATTTTACTAAAGCTTTTGATAGGATAGACCATATTATACTACTAAAGAAAATCATGGCAGCGGGAATAAGGGGGAACCTGTTTAGGTGGTTTTGTTCTTACGTCATCAATAGAACTCAAACTGTAGTCCTTAATGGTTATGCATCAGACACAAAGCCTATTCCATCTGGAGTCCCCCAGGGATCTTTGCTCGGACCACTCCTATTTGTAATCTTTATTAATGATATCCACACCTGTTTTACCTATTCTAAAATTCTTTTATATGCCGATGACATGAAGATACTGAAAGTCATTCGCTCAGTTGAGGATACTTTAAATCTTCAAAAAGATCTTAACTCGTTTTATAATTATTGTATAAACAACCGCCTAGACTTGAATGTCTCTAAATGTTTTGTTTGCTCATACACACGGAAACCAGACCCCATAAAATATGAATACAATATCAATAACAGTATTTTGACTAGAGTCAATAAAATTAGGGACTTGGGTATTATATTTGACTCGAAGCTTCTATTTAACATTCATATTGATGATATAGTCATGAAAGCCTCAAAGGCTCTTGGCTTTATTATACGTTTAACAAGACAGTTTAAGAACATCAAAACTCTGAAAATTTTGTACTGCACTTTTGTCCGTAGCCATCTCGAATACGCTTCTCAGGTTTGGAACCCATGTTATAATATTAATGTTGACCGCATCGAACGCATCCAAAAACGATTTCTTGGGTTTCTGCGGTACCGTAGCAAAATCTCTGATATAAATTATATGGAACATTGTTCTAAGCAACACTTGCTTCCTCTGCAAGAGCGAAGACGTATAGCTGACGTGACTTATATAGTTAATATTGTAAATGGTTTAATAGATTCGCATGAGTTATTAAGTAATCTAAATTTCCGTGTACCCAGATCAGCAAGAATAACTGCTCCTTTGTATATTCCTACGATGAAAACTAAATACAGACAAAATTCATTCTTTTCTAGAGCTTGTAAATCAGTTAATATTGTTAGTCGTAAATTTAATATAGACATCTTTCATACTAATACTACTACGATTAAAAAAGCGATGAGCCGTAATTTCTTTAGTAATAGACACTAAATATATATATATATAAGCGCAATATAACTATGTACCTATTAATATGCATTCTTTCTACTCTTTTCTACTATTCTCATCTATATTGTTCTTCATAATTTGTTGTCATATGTATGTTGTATATATCTGTATACACAACATACAAATGATAAATCTATGTATACTTTAATCCTTTAGACTAATATTTCTAGTGTATTACCTATCTGTGAAAACTTGTAAATGGCCTTCCTTTTACTACTCAACTTAACTTATTCATTGTAATAGCTGTAAGTTTTCCGAAGAAATAAATAAATAAATAAATAAAAAATAAATAAACGTTGATTTCTTGTCGTTTAAAAAAAACGTCTGAAGTCCTATTTACAAATTATTATTATTATTTGAATTTATGTAACTAGCCATTTTAGTTTCTAGTTGCACAATACGACATACACCTAAGTAAGTTTTGTCAAATGCCTAACATAAGCACGCTCAAGAACTTAGGGAAACTTAAAACATACTTCGGCTTAACCTCCAAGTTATTTGCATATTAAATTATATCACAGTACAACATTAACTAACTAATTTAATGTAGAAATTTTGGGTATTCCGTTTTATTGGGGACACTGAAACTGGTTGCTGTTACAATTATTTTCGGACGTGGGCTTCGTAATGTTATATTTAATGCGTCCGCGAATTACCCTGTGAATTCTAATGTTGGTCATTATAGTGTTAAATTTAAGTATAACATTGACAGCATACGTTACACACATTATTTTGTCTTATGTGGTATTTTACTATTACACGAAGTCAAACAAAATGCTGACTTAATAAATCAGAAATAGATACGAATTGTACAGGCTTGATACTAGCTATAACAAGCTCAACAGACACCTTCACGCAATTTAAGCAAAAGACATGTAGACTCTGCAATGAAGCACAGAAAACTCCAGTCTATTATTATCCGTTCCGACTTGGAAATACCTTTTCGTAGGTGTCGCATAATGGGGAAACTCAGACATATTACGAACCCAAGGTCATTCTACGTACGTAAGGGCAAATGAGACATTGATGGTTCTAGTAGATTTATTATCTACGATCGTCGGTATGTCGCAATGGCTGGCCGACTGGCTGCCTGTCCAGGCCAGGCCAGGCCAAAGGTCTCGGGTTCGATTTCCAGCGAAGTTAACATTTTAATGACGAATTTTAAAATCTGTTCTGTTTAGATTTGTCCTGTTTTTTATGTTTTCCATGTCACCTACGACATCGTATTTAGTAATATAGTTGTGTAACATTACTACTACTAGTAATATCAAAAGACAGAACGATATTCCAGACATCTTCAAAAATAAATACTAAACTTTTACCATTTATTTAAAGCAAGTACAGTGCGACTAACTCCACCCATTGACTGGCAAACGCTCAACTTATTTTATTATTCAAATAAAGTAAGTTTTTCAATTTTAAGTTCGATTGGTGAAATTGAGATTTCTTTTCTGTAACTAACGAATCTTGGTCTACAATACTCGCCGAACTCTACTTGGCTAGTTACAGGAAATGGATTTATGGAGAATAGGACGTATTTAATATTTTACAGCTTTTTATATACCTACTCGCTGTGTAAGTAAGGAAAATCAAATACAAACTCTTTATTATACGCATCGGACTAATGTATTAGAGTATGCTCTAGCCTTCTTAATGCTCAGTAGTGAGTCATTAATGGGTTTTAGCCAGCAAAAATAATAAATACAACATATATTATTGTAATTAAAATGAGTCAATTTTTTTCTTACTTCGATGACTCTGAGTAACTTTATGTTGCCGTCATATATTGGGCTTATATTGACGAATCGTCAGTCAATATACATATTCATAATATCATTTTTAAAAAATTTTTTTTCTCAATATTACCAAGGCCAAAAACTCTCGTTCTTCAAGCTACCCCATCTACAAATTTGGATGTGTCTTACATAACACATCCGTTCCGAAATCGACTCATTCCATAACCCATAAAACATATCATACTACCATCACGAGGCAATCGTGGTGAAAAATCACCCTCTCAGCGAAATCGGCGCCCGGAGTGGCGATTTGTCGACTTTTTTGTCGCCAGTCGCACCCCTTGTACGAATCTCGCGTCATAAATTATCGAAATAGCTGGTAATATGTCGGCCGAGTGTAATTCAGTTTTTGATACCGTTCTCGCACCTATCTTGTGTTCCAAGATTTGCCGTAATATTTATAGTTGTGTAAGAAAAGTTAAGTTGGCAGCAGTTAGCAGTTCACACGAACACTACAATGTTTCGATTGTAATTCTCCGTAGACGCAATTGTCTATAGCCTAACTGTATATATCAATCACAAGTCGTCAGCTAAGTTCAGCAACATAGCGCGCAAACTAAAGTTGCTCGACAAAACTTTATAAGCGCTACGATTTGAGTGATATTTATACACTATACTTATTGATAAAAATTCTTCATCAATTTTGAAATAAACTTGGTGACTTTCAAAAGATACCTAAAGTCACATTTAGGGTACTTTAAAAAAAATAATCCAAAAATGTTGAAATAGGGGGAATAACTTTTTATGCAAAGTTTCAACCTCTTGACCGATTCCGATGAATTTTCGCAATTATATCCCTACGTAAACTCTAACTGATTCAGCAAATCACACTCAACGCAGAACATACTCGTATAACCACAAAAGATGTTTTATCGCTATACGGAACCTTAAATAACCAATAAACCTTCCCAACAGTAAGTTTAACACAATAAAGCGAATAGGACGTCGCAGCGAGCGGAGATCGTTCACTTCTACTATTTCTCCTGCCAACATTTTAAGCTCAAAGACGACATTTTGTTAAGAAACTTCTTCAATTGGTTATTGAGTGGGACCGTAATGACGACTCACTCGCAGTGAACTTTATTACATGACTTCTACGAATTATTAAGAACTCAAACAACAAACAATATTTTTGAGACAGATTTAAATATACTTCTATTGGCTTTGCAGAAAATATCTAACGTTACAAAAGTTACTGACAAAGTTTGCAAACTAAATGGCTTGAAAAGGCAACAAACTGGTAATGTACGTCAAAAGCCGATAAAATTTTATTGGAAGGTCATCAAATAGCGAATACATTTAAAAAGTAATACAATATCTGATGAGGTACATGAATAACACAATGAGTATCTGCTGGGTTCAAAAGGTCAGATTAAATTCAAATCAGGTTTTTATTTTCTGTAAACAGCCCACAACCTAGTAGTTGAGCTACTTAATCTTTCAATCTACCTATCTATCCAAGCAGTCATTGTCGCCCATGGACATCAAAAACATCAAAAGCGTCTCTTATGGAGACCATTGACAGAGTTATGTCCTCTGTGCCATTGATGAAGGACGGAAAATAAAGAAAGTACTTGCTCTCAAAACCCCCGCCCAAGGACGACTTGTCGTTTGGCCGAGAGAGTATCAAGGGAATGAAACTGATTGTAGATCTAAATTGTTTATACATGGCAAAATCATCTGCTTTGGGTCACGCTCAGAACTTTTCAAAAGAACATTACAAATTCAATGATTTAATCTCTTGTGATAGACTTAATAAAAATATCGGCTTAATTTAACATCCATTGCTAATTCTATAACAGTACATAATGCTCATATTCCGCCCGAAGAATTCGCAAGGATTTCCTCGGGTAACCCAAAAAGATACTATCCAGGAAGATATAATTCGTGATAATACGAAAAATGAATGATGTATCTTTTTTGCGCGAGAAAGTTTTGGCGTGTCGGTAATGCCTCATTATTTCGGGCGCGCGGTGGGCGCCTGTTTTGACGATGCTGTAACGAAACTTAAAGTTGGGGAACTCTGGGTCTTGTGAGAAGTTACCCTGTTATTTGTACAGATAATAATAAACTCAGAACTAGATGTTCGGCGCGTACTTAGGGAGTTCGAAATTTGTATAAGAGGCTTGGTTACTGTTTTGTATACGTGAAAATTTCTGTTCTCGGTTCAAGTGTGTGTGCTCTTGGGTGTTCTTCGTGACATTCACGATACAGGATGCTAGTTTGGAACTATGTGTGTGTAGCGTTATTTATTAGTTGAAGATACGTTCTTCGTTGAGATACGTTCCTCAAGATAAAATTGCAACGAAGAAATTCTTGTAACGCAGTGGCATTAAAAAACTATTCAAATTTGAATTGCTTACAAATATTATTGTAGTTTTATTTATCAACGTGATGTCCGAGCAATTTCGAACTTTGTAAAATGATGATAACACATTTATTATTGATCAAATAGGTAACATTTGTACGCTTATCGCTCCTTGTAAGTAGTAACATTTCTACAAATCACGGAAGTTAATTTACGGTTCACTCGTTATACTAACGCCTTGTTCTCTTATTTCTTCATCGTAATATTTTATTTGTTTTTGTGTTGATTTATTCAGAACACTAATAACAAAAGTGTCAAGCGTAAAATTTATTGAACATCTGATTGTGCGCGTCGATATTTGTGTCAAGAGATTGGTTTGCTAACGAAAATCGAGGACAGTGCTGTGAGAAGAAAACTTTAAACTATTTGACAGATATTTCCCTAACTGCCTTGGTAATATCAGAAGGTTCTTTTTACGAAACAGCTTCCTGTGTAACAAAACTTCGGCAAACAAAAAATATTATACTAATAGTCTTTCGTATTAACGTTGATACGTTGTATCAAATTACATTGCTAACAATATTACTCTTGACGAAGGCTAATGCCTAATGGACTCTGACGACATCTTTCCTGATCATCTCTTTATATTGTACTGAATCATGTTAACATGATACCCTCAATTGTTTCTCACTCAATTACTGGTACTAGTGTTGTATTATTGGTACAAAATATTGGTAAACAAATGTGTTCGTGATCGATTTCGAACTGATCTACTTTCTTACAGGCGTCAGCGTGAGAAATCTTTATGGGCAACCTTCTACGTCTGAGAATTTTCACCATAAGTTTTTTTCATTGAATAAGTTACCTTAATGCAAATTGCTCAACGTATATCTAGGTGTGAATAAGTATTAAATAATTGAACAAGCTAACGCTCGACTGAAATCCTGCCCAGTGGTAAGAAGAAATGTAGTTTTGGCTGAAACTGCGCACTAATTAAAAATCCTATTCACTCGTGACCTTAAGACACTTACGTTGTAATAAAATAGAAACGCCGTTGCAGGCAATTTATTCCAGTCTTTCGCATAACGCATAATAAATGACAACGCAGAGTGTTACGTCCGTACTGGAGAGACTTTTATTACAAAGGGATACCCGCCGTGCTATTATTTGGATTTGTTTGATAATTCGAAATAATGCATGGAGCGAATAAAAGTGAAACAAGGCGTATGCTTCACGACGCAGGCAAGTGCGGGGCAATGGACGCATAAGCGTTATTATTTTTAACTAAAGTAGTAAGTTTACAGTTTTACCAGCACCAATTGTGCAGCTAAAACTGCAAGTAAAGCGCTACTTTGCGGAAAGTTTCAACTCTTTTTCTCAAGTTCTTTAGTGAATATTGAAAAATCGTTATGAAGTAGGTACTTCCTTATTATAATAAATATTATGAAGTGTTTCAATTAAGTTAACGCTAATAATATCTTTTTCATGTTTTCACTTTCATTCCTTTATTCCATTTCTTAATTATAATAAATTACGTAAAATCATTTAACTTATATTCACATTTTAAGTAAAGATATAAATTAAGTACTAATTTTATCGAAATTTCGTATCATTTTATAATTGCTTCAAATATCTGACATATTACTAGAACCCAATTCTCGAAAACAAAAATTAAATTCTTACTTGATGTCATTTAAGTAAATATCCTTCATGAGGAGGATCCAATCCGTTGGCGAACCCTGGTGTTGCCAATGTCCATGGGCGATGGTGATGACTTACCATTAGATGACTCGTCTCCTCGTTTGCCTGCTTACGCTCTTTAAAAAGTCATCAAACAACTAGCACACACCTTACTGTTACGACAGTGTCATAATGTTATGACAGGGTCATAATCATAACAGTTAGGTTTCCTAAATATTCCCATTTCAAAACCCCACGCATAGGATAGGAAGGTGTGGAGCCGGTTCACTTTTTTAGAGGCGACCATCTCAGACCTCAGGGGTAGCAACGCATCTGTGACCGAATTGGAACAAGACTCATACTAACAATAACTAACTGGACAATTACTAACAGGACTAACTATCACTAACAGTCCCTGTCCTCACACTTATTAACAAACTAACCAACTAATATTCTAACACCATCTACTAATTGGACTAACCACCCTGGTCCCTAAATTGGGTCTTGTTCTAAGTCGGTCACAATTGCCATGGGCGGCAGTGGAAGGGTGGTGCTGCATGCTCGTTTGCTACCTTAATTCAATAAAAAAAATGCAGCATCTTGCCAAAGAAGAGGAAAAGTCAGGAAGCACAAAACTCGAAGCTAAATTTTTCAGCTCAACTTCTTAACAAGTCATATTAATCAGCTCAGCTATTTATTGAAGAGGCAAACTTGAGATTACCTACCAGCAAATTAAAAACTTTGCTCACGAGGGATGCAACCCTAACTTTTCACCCCAGAGTCACTTACAGCCTGATTATTAAAAATTATGCTCGTTATTGTTTTGCACTTTTGGGAAAATTTTTGTTCTCGCACTTTTCCGTTAATTCTCTTACTATTGTCTTTTTGTTTGTTGTGAAAAGTTCATACTATGAGCGTAAGTTCAAATATTTCTTTTTGCCGGATTATGCTTTGCCGGATTATGATTGTTATTAACTTAAAGGGGTTAATATGTTTAAGACTCTTTTTTTGTTTGCTATTTTATTGTGGCCAGATTTTGAATAAGGATTTTTACCAATTGTACCAATCTGATCAACAGTTTTACATAATATTGTGTTGTATTATATAAAATAAATAGTTAAACTCTTTGAAATTCTTTAATTTTAATTTGTAGTATAACTGAACAGCTGTATAGTCACCAGTAACTATTTCGTATTAATCAGTTACTTACATAATTAGCTTGACTTGATTAATTGGTCAAAACTTTTAATACAGTCAGTCAGTGCTAAGTTTGCAACTGTATATCAAGGCGTGGTAAAAAATGAACGTATTCAAGACGGCATAAATCACTGATGCTATCCGGAAGACTGTGACATTAGAGAAATGATGTCTGACCGTTAGTACATTTTTCTACTTCATTCAAACTTCCCTCTAATGGATGACGGATGGTATTATGTAGTTATATTTTACTTCAATGGTGGCCATCAAAGGAACTTTTCTTCCCCTCATTATTCACAATCCGATAGCAGTTAGTAAACGGAAGGAGAAATAATAGTTGGAAGAAACCTTTAAATTATACAAATGTAATAATAATTATATCTTGCTTAACATTTGCATCCTTATATTATTTTAATTCTTCAGGATTCAGGCCAAGTTAGTTTATAGTATGGTTAAATAAAGTCACACTCTCATAGCCTCACTCTAGGATACACGGACACACATAGAATACATACAGACACATATCTATCCCGAAAACAGAATTTAAACCAGTATTGAAACAATTAGGTTAAATAGAAAAACGACATTAAATCTAAAGAGCACAGAAAGGAGATATGTCACTTTTCCATTTAATCGACGACATGTTCTTTTAGAATCGAACCCAAAACCCATCGAACTGTGGTCCGGCATGTTACCACTGCGCTATACAAGTCGTCAAATTATCGAAAACTAGCGGTCCGCCCGCGGTTTCACCCGCGTGGATTCCGTTCTCGTGGGAATATATGCATGTATTATACATAAAAACCTTCCTCTTGAATCACTCTACCTATTACAAAAAACCGCATCAAAATCCGTTGCGTAATTTTAAAGATTTAAGCATACAGACAAACAAACAGACAAACAAACAGACGGACAAAAATAGCGACTTTGTTTTATACTATGTAGTGACAAGACCTTAACACAGCAGCTTTTCCCCTCTCCTCTCCCCCATCCCCTCTGTACCTAGGAAGTAGTATGTGCCTACTGTTAGTGATGTAAGCTTAAAAGCTTACATAGTAGACTAAGCATTGTATACATCTAAACGTCAGGGTATGCTACATCTATGGTATACATACTTAATTCACTAACGCAACCCTTTTCTTTGCAGCCCTTAAAAATGTGATTAAAACAATTCAAAAATCAGAGTCCCCTCTCCCTATCTTTATCAAAAACCGGTAGAAGTAGGTTTTTGTCATAATACCTACATATATAAACGCCATCTTAATGTTTTCAGGTTTACTACGATATTATCTAAAGTAAAAAAGCAAGCAGTTGGTTTAAAAATGCAATTCAGCGTCATCTATCGATTACTTTTCATACTACGTTCTTAGCAGCAACCTATGATCATTGAACAAAGGTGTCCGTATTACACATACCACTAACAATGAGCGAAAGCACAAATTGTAAATCATAGATGGCGGTTATTTTTATACTTCCTTCTAGAGTCACAATTTCATAAAAATATCGTTGTAAAAGTCAAGTTAAATTATTTGATTTTATTATAAATTGTATTGCAGAGATACTTTCATAACTACCCGCTTACTAGCGACCCTACTAACTAGCGACCCGCCCCGGCTTCGCACGGGTGCAATAACTATTAAATGAATGTTATTTATTATACATAATATATCTCTATCTATTAAGAAAAACCGCATCAAAATCCGTTGCGTAGTTTTAAAGATTTAATACACAAAGGGACAGAGAAAGCGACTTTGTTTTATATGTACTATGTAGTGAAAAATAAATTACGTAAGTTATGTTACGTAACAACAATATTTGCCGCATTCAGTTTGCTATTCTTTAATGGATTTGGTTGGTACCCACTGTAGAGAGTGTAGAGTCTACACTCCACAGTCTACACTATATGCTATAGTCGTACAGTCGTTCAAGGATTTTTTGGCGCGTGGATGACAGAGACAGCGCCTTACAGAGAAGTTAAACTGTAAAGCACTGTTTTTGTCACCCATGCGCCAAAAGATCCGTGTACGATAATATATGGAGTATGGAGATAAGTGGTAGAGCCTAGAGTTCGCCCGGGGTAGTACCACCGCCCGCCAAGGTACTCAGTACCATTCCTACCGTCGTAATAAT
>DWJQ01000221.1:0-16557 GCA_018248915.1 Hesperia meskei straton | reverse complement strand
AAGAGTGCTTTAAAGCAACTTCATTCTGGAACAAACAGGTTGTTCATTCAAAACATTCGATTACATGACGTATTACTGTAGATACTGCTCATCCGCTCACGTCTTCAATTTTATCATTGACGTCAAAAATGAACACTCACAAATCTTCTAACTTTACATGTAGACAAGATAAAGTAGCAATCCTTTTACTCCCAAAGCAACAACAAGCAGACTTATCAAATAATAAGTCAGACTTCAAATAGTTTCGTCTGAGGCGCCGACACCGCAAGCTCAATTTCAGTGATATGTTCAACCACAATTTTCATTCCGATGCTATGTTCAACCACAATATTCTTCATGCCAGTGATATGTTGGACCACAAAATTCTTCATTTTAGTTATATTCCCAACCGCTATATTCTCCAATTTCCTTTCCGACTTGAGTGCGCTTGGGACGTCACCTTGCACCTCAGATGTTAACATTATACGTGCCTCGTTTAAATAAGTGTGGCCTAACATGAAATGTTACTTTTCCGAATGATTTGAATATTCTCAATTACTTTTATGA
Source organism: Hesperia meskei straton (assembly GCA_018248915.1). Taxonomy (NCBI): domain Eukaryota; kingdom Metazoa; phylum Arthropoda; class Insecta; order Lepidoptera; family Hesperiidae; genus Hesperia; species Hesperia meskei. The sequence continues at coordinate 16,011 of DWJQ01000221.1, read as the reverse complement.
TACGAGCGTTTTTGCTAGAATCAGCTTTATTAGCTCGTTTAAAGATTTGTATGTAAGAATTAAGGACTCATTATTTTAGAATTTTATCAGTTAGTGTGTCTCGTTCTATTTGGTCACTTCTAAAAAAGTTTCTAACCATTAACCCATCACGGGTGGTGATATTTACCCTATTTATATTCTCTCGACACCGCCACCTAAATTAAAACTAAATAAGGCTTACGAGAGAAAAGTAAATATCTATTAAAATTTCACCCAAAAGTATATGATACATGCAAATAAACAACCTAACCGTTATATCACGAGATTTCGCTGCCAGTGTTATCTTGTTGTATTTTAATTCAGAATAGAGGTCATGAACAACGTTTAGCAATAACGCAAACCTGTGAGAATTTGCACAGTACGTAAGCTCCGGATTAACCGTTTTCCGTTTTAAAATTAAATAATACTTATGTATGTTTAATACTAATTCATGTGAAAGCGAGGGTTTTGTAGCCGTGTATATAGGGCTGTTTTGTTGGTTTGGAATATCGCCAAGTAAAAAGGTACAAGCGGATAACGGTAGTTTTAACCTTTCTTTCACTCAGTTACTGAATTTAAGACCTTTGTACTATTGGTATTGTGGCGAATTTTAATTGTTCAGAAATCCCATGCTAGCTCTCAAAATATCATCAAGCGCTTTTGGCAAATCTGTTACTAAAGCATTCGTCTTTAATTGTTGTTCATGAAGAAGGTTGAAATTAATGGACGATGATAGCTTAGCATTTTGGTTTCCAAAAGTAGTTTATGAATTATATTTCTTTAAACAAATTGGAGGTTTCTTGGTCGATATTTCAACGTTTTGGATAATTTTAGTTTTTACTTAGGTAGCTGTTAGCGGGCATAAGGTTGTAGACTATGAGCCTCAATAACATCTGCCACCTTAAATTATATTTAGACAGATTTGGCTCTTATTCTAACAATAACTTTCATCTAATTTTAGTAATAAAAATAAAAGTAACAGCTCCAGTTCCTTTTTCGTGGCGCCTATGCACGAAACACAGGGGGAAAAATATTATTAGACTGGAAATAGAAATTTAAACGTAACCTTCAAACCTCCTTAATGAGAAACGAATCCAAAGGCTTTCAAGCACCACTTTGGCAAGGTCTTAATTACGATAAATGAGATCTAAATAATTCAGATCATTATTTGTAAAATGATATAAAAAAACATAAAAATAATAAAAGCTAGTTCGTGAGCTACCTAACATAATCAAACCCAACATTTAGCAGGTGCATTGGAAAATACGACTGGAACGCTGAATAATTTTTGTTCTTCTGTTTCCTAAGACTCTATAAATGCATCTAAAACTTTGTAGACTAGCTAGTTACACCCACCAGGTCTTAAAACAATAGCTCAGCTGCTATCTCCTATCTCAGTCCGCACGCAACACTACGTCGCCTTGTTTATTCGAAACAAACCAGGTGCAGGGAGACATAATTGTCAACGTGTAAGATTAAGATTGGTCTAGGTTAGTTGGTCTGCTGCAAGGTATTTCTTGTTGGCTACTATTGTTTCATCCCCTGGTTTCAGCGGCACAATCTCCGATCTTTTGGCAACACCTAGGTCTACGTTGATATTTTGGTGTTGCCGGACTGAAAACATATTCTAGGTTTCAGAGTAACTAAATGTACCATCATAAATATATATTTTTGCTTGTTTTAATGCATCTTACATTTACTATTTTTTGTAATAAGTTTTACATATAATTTTATGTAAAAATCCGGGAAACGAGTGAACATAGATAATACGGAAGGCACAATCGATACTTTGTCAGCCAAAACAGAAAGGAGACCTAAACTGGAACTGGACGGTCTGGTAAAGTCCACCTATCCACACTTGGCCAACATGGTGGTCTTCATACTATGAGATCTATAAGACCTGTATCCAGCAGTGGAACTATTGTGGCTTAAGATAAATAATTACCACTCAATTATGTAACAATAAAACTACATATTCAAGATTTTAAACTATTCAATCTATTACAATCCTTACAATGAAAAACACTTTCATCGTTTAACATGTCAGTTTCTGTCAGAAGCAAAATTACTTTTTAACTTAAAAACGCAACATGCGATTACTAGAATTAGTAGTTTTAATAAAACGAGTAATTTCTGTCATACTGAATAATGTACTTAGTTGTATTCTTTGCAGTTGGGTGTTTTAACTTACATTGGTTTTATTGCGTCATAATAAAGACTATTTTAAAACGGCAGAAGTGAATTCATTAAAATTGTATTTTAACATGCAAACACCGCTTTTTCTAACTCCGTTTAATGAGTTATAACAGGTAAGAATTTCTCTTGCACTTACTTCTATGGAGCAATTTGTACAATATTATACAAGTGTCAGATTTGCATGTTGAATTCACTTTGATAGTTTAGTTTCACTAAGTTAATGTAATTATGATTTATATGATGTAATTAATCGCAGTCATAACTAGGTACTGTGGTAATAACATTATATCGACAATATTTTCTAACTATCAATTATATTTTGTCTCCTCTATAATTAATCTCCTTTTATATGTAATATTGGCGCCTATATATTTTAGTCCACCCTGAAGTAGACTTACCAATTTATGAAATTTTACTAGCATAGCACATTTCGCTATCACGGTATACGGTGCGGCATCGTTCGACAGATATTATATGGCTAAAAAATCACACTCATCAAATACAATAGTGGCGGAACTTATTTGTCATATATTACCGTGATGTATTAATAATGGCTTTGTCGCAAAATGTCAGCTCTAAAACACCAATGATGATGGACATGAAGATAAAGCAGTATTTTTGGACATTTGTTTCAATAGTTGCGCTAGGAAGTTTAGATATTCCGAAAACATTTCCTTTTGTGTTATCCTTTACCCGCGTTTCGTTTACGGCTCCGTCAGCAATATTTATCCCCCGTAAAGTATTTTTATGTGCAGGATATTCCAGTGATTTTCTGTTTTTTACTTTTTCGCATCGGATAAATTTTATTTCGGTCGTAAAATGCATATTGCTGGTGTTGACAGATGGTGGCTGTTCATCAATATTTGGATTCGATCTTGTTGATGATAACTATTTTTATAACGGTTATTGTATTTTGTGTTGGTATTTTGCCAGCAGGTTTTAGATCCTGTGAGTATTTATACTTTTCTCATGAATAAATTGTTATTTTTTTAGTGAATTTAAACTAAATCAGTATTCATTAATTATAACTCTGTCTTCATCATACTTAATTGTGCGAATTTTGAGTGTAAAGTAGTCAAATGTTATGTTTGTTTCTCTTCATGGTAGTACAATACCTTACTGCTAGTAAAAAAATAACTAAAATGTCATACAAATTGAGAACATTAATAGAATTATCCTTTTCCTTCCATATCACATTATTCTAACAATACTAAAATACTCATTCATAATAATAAACTCCGTTCGTTATAAAGTTGTGATGCTTCGAACATTGCAAACCAGAACATTTTTATCATCACCAAGAATTGAATAGAGCCTTTGGATTTAAAAAATAAACCCGTTAAAATAGAGGCAGACGTTCGTGAGATGAATCGCAGTCGCGCGGTTCGAGACGACAATCAGCCGAGCTCTTTAAATCACTTGGAGCACTGAGCTGTGTTATTTGTAATTCTTCCTCTATCTTCCTTTCTTCTTCGTCTATGTTTTTGTCTGTTTTGAAATTTAAAGTCACTATAAGGCTGGTGACGAGGACAAGAGTGAGTTTATTGTCACTTGTAGCGTTATTTAACATTCTGTTTTCATTCCTTTTTCTTCGCAGTCAATAAGTTTTCACTTTTCTGTTTTGTTGTTTATAGCTTAATATTAATTGTACTAGATACACCTATATAATGTATATTTCTTTTTGAACATCGTGTAATTACGCGAGCACAGCTCTTCCCATATAGTATGCTCGAGTATGCGAGATATAAAATTTTACGATCGGCATCATATATGTATACCACTAACAACGCGAGTTTTATTTATGCATGGCATAGTTTATATATTGCAGTTCTTATAGTGTTACGTTAGGTTAAGTTAAATATGCACTTGTTAAGTTCATTAATATGTTTGTTATTATCAAATAAGATCATTACCACTGCTGAACTAAACATACATATACTACCAAACTACATCAAATGAACTTTACATTTAAATCTACAAATTGTACGTCCATTGCAAAGACAATTGACACAGTTACACGTACATCAAAGTTACAAGACTGAATACGGTGTCTCCCAAAACAATTGTCAGATCAGTCAAGTGGAGCGAAGCATTTGTTTTCGGCTCTATAACTGTTGGCCCTGGCGAATCGCCAGCCTACCTTGCAATTACGAAAGCACCTTGCACCGTATGTCGTCTGGATAAATCAGCTCTTGCCTCGTCACATAAAATTGTAGTGGATGTGCTAACTTGACTCGGATTCCCAACATCTTTTCGAGTGGAGGTGAAATTATTTATGCACCTCTGGGAGATCTGAGGAAACGTTTGAGCATCAGGACGTATTAGCGACGAACTTCAAATTTATCCCCGTGTTATGCGCACTAAATTTTGTTGGGAGTCGTGTCTTGTATTTTGAAGAACACTCTGGAAATTTATTTTTCTTTGATGTTATAAATAAGTAAAATTCATTCTTATTTGGTCATGAAACTCCTAACATAATGCAATAAATCATTACGTTACCTAAGTGTTAAATAATAAATATTGTTGTGTTTGGTTAGTTCTTTACAATGCTATGAAAAGTAACTCATTATTACGTTTTTCATTATAAATTGAGATTTTTTGTTCGTTTTTGATTTATTATACTTAATTATTTTTTCATCCGTTTTTAATGATTTGGGCTTAACTTTCAGTCAGCAATACGAAAAAGAGTTCATATAAATTACTTTTCCTATTTTCTTTACGAAATATTTTTTTTGTCCTGTGCTTACCTCGGTTCCTTGCACTTTGAGCTTCATGTGGTCCTCGCGTGTAGTCTTCCCGTCCTTGCGTTTCTTCCAGCAGTACCCGTCCCGTCGGTAGCGGACTTTCTTGCGGCTGTACAGCAGCATGGAACCGCTTTTCGGCCTGCAACAAACAAATACAAAATAATTATAAAAATTACCGTTATACATATATCGCTATATTAATAATTAGGTTGTTGACGATGTTGTTTGATTATTTGGGATATTTGATCTAAATAATACAAAGTTAATACAAAGGGCTGTTTATAGAACCATTGTTTTCTTTTGAAGAAGTACAAGAAGTTCCCAAGAAGTACATATATTTATGATTTATTAATAACTTTCAACGTAATAAATTATTCTAACGATTCAAAAGATAACTATAACGAACCTTTAATATAATCTTTATATTCAATTTAATTCGCTAATAAATATTACTCAATAAACGTTTACAGAAAAGATTCAAACAATTTGTCTTTACTTTCAATATTCGATTCTTCGGAAACGTATTACACGATGGCTCTTGCCAAGATCTGTAACCACGGCCTTCCGGGGCATGCTCGTAACTTGGCCTGTTAGCCTTGTGGCCTCAACTATTTCACCTTGTCTCTATAGCGTATTAACTGAATCAGTAATTTTATTTTGCACTTCTTTAAAAACCTCAATCATTAATTCTAGGTCATTAAGTGAGTGTAAATTAAAATTATCTTCACTTTCCGTGTTGCGTGGTGAATCCACAGAAACGACGTCGTGTGTTTGAAAATACTTGAACACTTGTTCGTGTGACGTTTGACTAAGTAAGCTCATTAACGCGAGCTATTCCGTACAGGCTTTAATGAATTGCTTTAAAAACGAAACGCAGGCAACATGAAACTTTAAACGGTTGCATAAAACAAAAACACGACTCGGCAACCGGATGTTGTTCTTCCCGCGCTAAATTTTATTATTTTTTTAAACTGTGACCTAAATAAAGTTTTAACAGTTCTGCCCGTTTCATACAGAAGTTTCGCAAAAATGAAATGCCTATTCACGAAAGCAAATGACTAACAATGCCAGAAGTAGATAATGGGCTTGGAACAAAAAAAACTTATTACTGTGAAGTTAAATGATTTTCAGAACAAAACAATTGATTCAATAATGACACTGCTGTAAGCAAAATAACAAATGAAGAACTTTATGAAAATGTTATTACTAGAACAAAACTAACAGTTTGAAATTGTAGGTCAAATTGTATCGTATTGTTGAATATTAATTTTTGTCGTGTTATCTTCGTGTTTACGGTATTTAAAGAATAAACAATAAGTTATTATAAACTTTCATAACATGTGGCATGGAAATAATATATTGTACTACTCATAACGAACACTTTCTAAACTACATATATACACATTAATTTCAATTGAATTTACAATAATTAAATCTGTACATACACGTAGTTTGTCATACTTAGATTCTACCATTTCCGTAAATGGAACCCAAAATATCCTCAGTTGGGAGGCGTTACCAATTTTCCAGGGTTGTATATGCCAATTTATGTAATTAAAAGGAATGAAAGAACTAAAGTAATAACACTCCTAGTATTCAGCTAAAACCGTCAAAATATTTACCTCACATCGGAAATGCTTTATTCTTAGAATAAAATATTAAAAAGGCTGATCTCTAACAAAAATTTATTCTGCTATAACATGTGAAAGGTTTCATACAAGTATCATAAAATATACTTTATAATAACACCAATATTCTTATTTGAGATGCATGCAACTATGCATGATTTGATGTAGACAAAAGACAAACAAAACAAAACATCTCCGAGGAATAAATAAATAACAGAGGTGCAAAATCTGACACCGTTGACGAAATAAGCCAAAGAACAGAGCCAGTGGATAGGTTCCAAGTTGCACCTGATTACGTGGCATCGATCTTTTGGATTCATCCAACAAACTTTCTGACGGATGGACGGATTGCACGGAAATGAATCTGGCACCGAATTTGGCACGAAAAATATACACTCACTTGATATCTCGCAATTTTGTTAGTATTGTTTATATTTCAAAATTTGGCAGTATTTTATTTTCACCGGGCATCTACATTAGCATGGTAATTCTTTTATGTGGTTTTAATGTTTTCGTTTGTTGATGCTCTTTAAAATAATATTGACTACAATTCTATTCGTAATTATGTAGTGATGATGTTCAATGGTTATCTCCGTAACTCAATAAAACTACATGCTACATGAGGGTCTTCGAGATGGACCTGAATATGTTTTTACTAAGTTAGTGAGTTTAATATGATAAATCAGGATTCGAGAGCAAAGGGTCTTTGACAAAATTAGATTACGGAACTAGTAGCAACTCAACCAAGATGGACTCTTAATATCTATACTAACGATATGATGTCAACTAATGCTCAGGACGATAGTGAATAATTATTTCGAAGGTGCTCAATAGAACAGACGACCCATAGACACAAAAAGTTGAAGAAATAAGAAAAGTATTTTATGATGTATTATTGCTTTAAAATGAAAGCTTCCGTGATCGTTAAAATTATCACAAGATCTTCATTTACTTTACTGTCTAGATATAAACTTAACTCTGTCGGAAACTGTCGGATTATCTTGTCTGTCGTACTGAGCTCAGAAGTTCTATATTTTGAACGAAACCATATAATATTTTCAAATATACCTATTATTTATATTATTATTTTTATTGTCATCCAAATCCAAAAACTCATCAAATTCATGATGTATTCTCACATAAGCTTATAATTTTAGTGGACATGACAATTACTTTAACAAATAACAAAGACTTATACAAATGAATTGCAAAAAAAAAATAATAAACTTGTATGTAACTTAGTCTATATATTTAAATTTAAACATGAAAAATAATTGTAAATATATAAGTTTATGAAAAGCAGACCTATTTAATAATAATTACAAGAAAAATGTAAGCTATGAAGACCAAATAAAACGTAACCACATGTGCCGTTGTTAAGCCATGGTCCAGACAATATCCATACAAAATAAACAGCATCCCTAAATAATCCAAACTAATTGGCTAGCACTAAAAATAATGACATGACTATGTAACCCCGAGTGCAAACTTATCTTCGACACTCATAAAACGGTGTGTAAAAATGGTCGGCCTGAATCACGCCGGAAATTGGGTACTTGGTATCGGATCATGTGGTGTTCAGCCAATGATGGGAACGCCTACAATATTAAGCTTGGACAGTGTTATTGCGACCCACTAGCATAAAAATATAATAGTTTGGGATAAGCAACGAGCCATAGCTTGGAGTAGATATTTTCTTTATGGCCTGTTTCACCACATCCGGATAAAGTGTCAGGTAGTTATATATAATATGTATGTGACAGTTAACACTATCCACCAGATAAAGGCTGCTGATAACTTTTTTCTATTTCGCCACCGCTCCCTGATAGAAAATTTATCTGGCAGATAAATTTACTTCTACTACTATCCACCTCTTATTAAAAAATGTAGGTACTTGAATGGAATTCATAACGAATATTTTGAAATTTTCTGATATTTTTATTGAGTAGGAATGTATTCATTTTGTTGACGCAAAACTTTACCTTTCATTTTATATTACATCCAATCTGTCAAATTATTTAATATTTAAAAAAGTATGTCGCGAGATTTAATTAAACCAATGTATCTACTGTTATAGTTATATTGTAATTTAACTGTAACTACCTACAAAATGTAAAGTTTAAGTCACATGGGCACGGCATTATTTCTTTATTTTTCCTCTCAAAATTATTAAGGTCGAGTATAGCACAGCCGGAATAAACCTCCGAGATCGGCGTAGAATAAGTTCAGTGAAACTTAGTTACGGCCATCCAGGACCTCACATTTACTCGCCGGAAGTGCGCCTGAAATATTAATGTGTGCTAATATTGTTATTGGTAACCAGCTCACGCCCACAGTCGCATGGAAACGTATTGAATTCTAACAGTTTATTAATTTAACTCAGCGGTTACTTAAATACTGGCTGGTCATGGAATATTTGTTTCATGTTACGGATATTTATATTGGTGTAACACGTGTTATGTAATTCGAGTTCTGCTCACACATCTTATTTTTGAACGAAACAAAAGAGGAACGTCCTCAATTCGACTGAATTTTTTTGTCTTGTTCCCTCAGAATTTGTTACTGAATGTAACGAGGTTCATAATAATTTATCCTTTATTCGAAAGCTTGTCGTGTGGTCCAATTACAATACGAGACATCTTCCGAATACTTTGTGAGTTAAGTTTAATAATAAGTATTTAAATTCTGCTACGTTGATAATATTTTCATTTTACTACTTGTCGATGTTAAAGTCAGTATTTTTTCTTTCAAAAAAATTTGCGTATTTTTGTTTATTTAGAACTGGCTTCGGCGAAGAAAAAATCGTATTAGGTATACGTAATTTTAGACTTTTACAAATTTTTAAATCGCTGATCTAACCTAAATATGATGCTAGCAGATGAACGAATGACTTTGCAAAAAAGACCTTTACTTCATATTAGTTTTCTTCCAAAGATATATTTTGTCGGCTAAGTATAAAACTAATCTTATTATCATTAGCATTGCCACTATCATTACTATCTGTACTTAAGCTAATTCACTTGATATAAAATGTTACGTCATGTATTAATCCTAATTAAATGACGTTATGTCTAGACAATATCAGTTTTCTTTGGTCGTTAAAGGCTTATCCATTGCGCCATCCATCCAGCAATGGTTGTTAAAATATCGATAATTATTCAAAAAACTAACTTCAATACTCCTTACCTTTTTAAACTTGGCCAAAATCCGTTGCTATTTCTAAACATGGAAGCCGTATTCCGTTTATAAATTTTGCAATTTTTACTACTTTAGACATAGTACTTTTGGATTCTCCAATAAGCAGATCTTTATGATAATCCGTTTAAAATTTCATGCTTATTAATTAAATACCTAAAGTTTTTGTGACCTGACAAGTCTCTCCCATTAGCCCATATACAATTTTTCTGCCAGTAAAACTTTTAACGACCTTTCGGGCCACATTAAAATGCATGGCCCGCTAACAGTTTCGGCAGTGCAATCAAATCCGTTTAATTGATTGGTACTACCGTAAAAAGAATTCTATTGCATAAAGAATTAGGTCGGTTATAACATTGGGCATTCATGGTCCAGAACTGTCCCATTTTGTAGAAAAGTGAGGATAAAGGGTAGAGGGTACAAGCACGAATTAATAAGGTAGACAAAAGCGTGTTTTACCTTAACGTTCACGAAAATATTATGGAAAAGTTTTAAGCATTGAGTTTTTCCTAACGATATTCTCCGTTATTAAATCCTTATAATTATAGTATAAGCATTATAATTATGTTGATTATTTAATGAAGGTGTAATATTTCTTACTTCAAGGCCTAAAACAAAACAAATATTACCCACGCTTGCTTGCTTAATTATGTATAGGCACCCAACATGCTACTCAATAATTTCAAACATGGTACAAATTTTATGTTCATCTCATTTTAATCCTTTAGAAAACGATTTCTATGTAATAAAATAAATTTATTTATATCATTAGTTACATAAATAATGCCAAAACATTGTTCTTTTTTTATGGAATTAAGGTAGCAAACGAGCATGCAGCACCACCCTTCCGCTGCCGCCCATAAGAACTGTGGCCGACCTAGAACTATGCTCAAAGGGACTAACTAAGATGGTTAGTCCTGTTAGTAGATGATGTTAGAATATTAGTTGGTTAGTTTGTAATAAGTGTGAGAATAGAGACTGATAATTAGTCCTGTTGATGTTAATAATAGTCTAATTAGTTATTGTTAGCATGAGTCTCGTTCTACCCCTGAGGACTGAGATGGTCGCCTCTAAAAAAGTGTAACCGGCTCCAAATTTTCATATCATTTGTTCTTAAAATCTCGAGTCTGAAATAAAGATTTATTATTATTATTATTAAAACAATTATTACACGGTAGGAATGGTGCTAAATACCGTGGCGTGCGGTGGCACTGGCGACGGTGGTAGCTGTGGTGATGTCTGTACAGACCGATAGACAATGCTTAATTGAAATTTAAAACGCACATAACTCCCGAAAAGTTACAAATTTGTGCCCTGGGATTCGAACCCGCACCTTCCGAGTAGGCCGAATTGTTAACTACTAGGCTATCACCGCTCTTAGTCACACTTTCAACAGGCTATTAAACGCTACGAAGTCGTCGAGAAACAACAAAAATATAGTTAGTTACGATTACAACCACGATTACAATACTAACATTCTATAAAATTATGGAATCCTTACAACTAAGCCATTTCATGAAATATTTTAAGCTTCATAGCTCTACGTCCCACAATCTTCCTAACAAATTGCAGTTTTCGATCGATAAGCCATAACGTACATCTTGCGTTGGAAGGAATCGGTCATCCATTTTATTTTCTTCCCAGAGTTCACATTCAAAGTAATTTCAGCAATTTATTTTAACTTAATTTAGGTAAATTTTCTGACTTTCATTTCGTAACTTAGGAAAATATTAAGTTTAAATATCAAACTACGAGTAAGTGGATATTTACAGTCAGAAATACAGAAATACTTGTAAGCATAATTATACACTTTTTATTATACAAATTATTATTCATAATACCAAAATTGTTTTAGATTAATTGTGAGTTCTTGGTAAAAAATACGATTAAAGTGTATGGTGGAATTAAACAAGTAATTCAAAGTAAATTAATTAATTAAAGCGAATAATTGTGAATTAATTAATAACTAAAGACACTTTAAGTTACTACAACAAAGATATGTCACTTTTATCAGAAGAACTTTACTTTATGTATCTGTAAGACTGTATTAAAAGTACCTAATCATATAAATTTTTTATCTTTCTGCACTCCTGCTGAGCATAAACTATAGCGGTGTCAAATTTTCGACATCTTCGTTCAATTAATTTTCGTGAAAAGCAAAACAATGGTTTCCCTTTACATATTAGTAAATAGACTAAACACCAAATTTTTTGGACCGAAGTCTCTTATCGAACGGTTTGGATGAATGCATAGAAGATAATTAACACGAATCCAATCGACATCAATTTGGCATCAGAGTTAGGCTCTTCACACACAACGCTATTTATGAGCTACGCGACTGCAACGGAACCCAGATGCGTCTCCTGTCAGTGAACATTGTCAGATACAGCGAATTTTGGGTTTCGTTGCGTTGTGTGAGAATTGCCTTAAAGTGCAACATAATAACTTTGTTGCGGAGTACTCAAAACACTCACATACGACTATTATTTCGAACTTTTTCAGGCTGAAGAACAAGAAGCTGACACCCGCAGAAATCTCCCGAAGCGTAAGTAATAAAATAATTAATCTTTTCGCATTTTAATAGAGACGTCAAAGCACGCTCTCGCGTTTAATTGTAAATTAGCTCTGTCGTAATTACGCGCCTTGGGCTGAGCGAAATGCGATTGCCGTGACAAATGACTTTGCGGAACTAATGACCATATTTTTACTTCGGAACGAAATAATTTATGAGCGTTTTTCTCGTATGCGGATTTATGCGAGTTCCGGTTGATTGCGAATCGATTGGAAGTGACGAAGGGATTATCAAGTTTTGAGTGTTAACGGATTTTCCAGTCAATCAATGGCTTACTATTTTTGAGGGACTGCCAAAAGGCCTTTTTCCTGCCAAAGTATTTTAATTGTGTCATCATATCGTCATCATCGTCTTCATATTATATCAGCAATCCATGTCAATGCCACTGTCACAATATTAATTTTAAACCACAGTTCACCGCGTATAGTTCACCGCGTATAGTCCACCGCGTATAGTCCACCGCGCGACTAATCGGCAGAGTTTACACACCTTTGAGAACCTAATATAGAAACATAACATAATTATTAAAGAATATCAAGTGTGCAGGTCCCCTTATTCCTTGTTTTTTTATTGCTTACAACAACAAAAGCAAAATTTGGGCACAAAACAACACAATTAAGGCTACGCACGTAATTTAGTTCAAATAAAGTCTTATTAACTTTCAACGTAATCTAATCAAGTCGTTTTAAAGCGAGAATTGGGTTTTAATGAGCAACTATAAAAGCTAATGTTGGTTCAACGCAGCCTGTTATTATTATTCTATAGCTGATTGATCTTTTACAGTGTGACCGATACATGCCACAGTCCACCATGCTGGTCAATAAAATTATGAACAGACAGATTTCACGTTACTCTAAAAAAATATCCAGAATTCTCGAGTAAGTAGAATACTTTTAACTAAATCAATATTTTTATCTATTGAATGGTCTTTTAACTATACATTTGTTCTCCCTAGGCTCTAAAACGGCTTAACTGACTTGGGCGTGATTTGCACAGATGTGTTTAATAAAGTTAAGTAAACTATAATGCACTTTTTTCAAGAATCGTTTATCCACCGCTATTTCGGAAATATGCATTATCGCATAGCATAGCACGATGTACCAACATCGAATATGCATAGTATTCAATTCTAATCCCCTACGAGGGACCAATATAGAAACATGAACAGATGCCAGAGCTTAGAGTTAACCAAGGTACCCTGCCACGGTAGCTTGTGCCATTTCTACTTTGTAGTAACTCTTTAAAAGTAATTGTGTTCCGGCTACAAAGGTGTGGAGCAGATAACACTTTGTAGAGATGACTGTTTCAGTCCTCAAGAGCAGCAACGGATATGTACGAATTAAAACTAGACTCTTAATAACAAACTTACAATACTTCGAACAACAACTAAAAGGTGTTAATATTACTAACAGTTCTTGTCCAAGTCCTAACACTTATACTAATCAAACAATGTTCTAATACCATCTCCTCACTGGGATAACTATTCTTTACATATGTCGCCGAGCATACAGAATTGCCACTTTCCGCCAAAACCAAACTTATTATCGCCGCTCACAGTTCAATTTAGCTTGTCAGAAAAAATACTAAGGACATTTTTGGATAACGCCGTCAATCTTAAATGTACCTTAATCGCATTGGTGGAACGCTGGCATTTGTGTGCCATGCAATAATAACGAATTCTAGATCTAATTCAAACTGAGTATAGAGTATCGTTACGCGTCCGTTGCTTCGATCATAATCTCAAGTGATAAACGGAGTCAAGCTACAGCAGGCGCGGACCGTAAGTAGGTGCTTGAGTCGCCTAGAACATGGAATTGATGCTCCACGCTAAAAACTGATTTATTAAGTTTGGATACAGTTCAATTTAGCTTGTAATCATAATCTACTTAAGGCGTTTTAAATTGTCGCCGTCAATCTGTAATGAACCTTAATTAGAGGGGCGGAATATAACAAATTTCATATCAAACGTGAATAGAATACCGAAAGTAGCATTTCTGCAGTGTTTCCGTGCTTTAAAGGACACGTGAAGCCGTCGGTCCGTTTTGTTATCGTTATGTTATCGTTAAGTCATGACGGAGGCCTTCAGACAGCATGAAAACATCCCATAGGAGCACAAATCCTCCAGCAATGCGCGCTGGATGGAGCAGCGTAACCAAGGATGCTCTAAAGTCTAAATCTCTTCAATGATGAGGAGCGATCCGGCAGTATTAGAACACTTATAATATATTTTTTATGTAGATAGAGTCATTACTTTGACAATACCTCACGTTTCAATAAGATAAGAGTATAAATGGTGACGAACCGTGTTAAAATGTCTTCATATATATATTTATTAGGTACATTATACTACTGTATCTGATAAAGTTTTAAATATTAATACCAATATGCATTCTTTGCTGACAGTTTGAAAGGCTGTTGATAATTTTGTTGATACAAAGAGAATTAATTTTTTATCGTTTAATGAGTGAACCTCAATGAAAATTGTTTGGTCCCTAATAATTCGTATTTAATTGACTTTGACTTCTTAATTTTCTCATTTAATTACTTGGCGATGTCGAAGTCGGGTTTTTTCTTTGTTAAAGTTATATTACTGATGTGTAACTGTCCTTTACGGTCATCGATCTAATTAAGTGCTCCGTTTGCTCGTCTGTTGTCATGACCCCTTAAAGTATTGTGTAAATTACAACGACGCGGCAACAGACCGACAAAACGAAAGCATACAGTTATGATCTTTGCGTCTTGGTTATTACGGTTATTATACTTAAGGACGTAGTGCTCGCCCTCCACTCCTGACCAATTCCGATCTGACACCAAATACCTATAGAATCGAAATTAAACTACATTATTTTAATTTAACCATTACTCATATACTAGACACATTCATGTCAGTCATGGGGTTTTTTATACTATACCATACCGCATTAAAGGAATTAAGATTTTCATAAAAGGCTCACCAATTATTATTTTCCTTTACTTAGTTTTTAATTTTCCGTTCCTGCAATCGCATGTAACTGCTAAAATAGACATACAATAGTTTCTAGTGCTGTTTTATTACATAATTGTCATGCATATTTATTACTTAAAGTCGTTAAACATAATAATGTAATTAAAATTTTATTATTTAAGTACACTATTATTAAAATGTACGTATACTCTCCATTTTTGTTTAGAAAAAACTGAATAATAAAATTCTACGTTAATTACATTTTGTTCGCGAATAAAACTATTCTCTGTACATAAAAATTACCGTGACAGCACAGCTGCACTCAAATTACTACGCAACTGTGGCGAATTCACAATTAGGATCATAATCATCTCCCATTTATGTATGTAGTTATGTTCATCTGTTCTCTCGCAACTCCTTCCTAATTCTATTTAGTTAATTTACTAATAAAATTATTCATTATAAAGTTTGTTTTTCGGTTAAGGCTTTAACCATAAATGTTATCACATTAAATTGAATGTGACACCATCTTGAATATACTCGTAATATATGAAGTTAATTAAAAGTGTTTCTTAATGTTGCTGTGCATGGAAAAGGTAAAGGATAAATATATAGGAACATTTCAAATATAGGTACAATTAAGCTAAGCTAAGCTACAACCCACTAATGGCCCACTACTGAGCACGGGTCTCTCCTCATTACTGAGGAGGCCTA
>DWJQ01000220.1:0-16557 GCA_018248915.1 Hesperia meskei straton | reverse complement strand
CATTTTCGCAACAAATGCGATTAGATTATGATTTGAGCCATCAATATCTATTAATTAAAGCCAACATCACCTAAATAAGCTCAATATTTGTCTTCAAATTTTATAAATAACCTTAAAACTTTAAATTAAGATTTAAAAAAAACTACGCATTTCCGCACAAAATGCAATTAGATTATGATTCATCAATAGCTATTGATTAAAGCCAAATTTGTCCAGGAAATCGTGCAGCGGGATAATAAAGCCAACCCATGGCAAACTTTTTCCATGAGATACTCGTGCAATCAGTCCAAATATAGTTCGTTATTACATTTTTCTAAATAAAATTCCAACAATTAAATGAATTTTAATAGTGTATTGCTCCGAAGACAACCTCGACCCTAAAGGTAGTTTTACTGGATATCCTGTCCCAACTCCCAGCCAAAAGTTACCAATCCATACATAACATACCCAGGGATATCCGACAAACATATCAACATAATGTATCCCCGCGGCGTGATTTACCATCATATCAATGCAATTACCACCGGCAGCAAACAGCGTGAAACATTGAACCGCGGGTTAATAAGCAGCTGAGCGGTTATTAAAATGGCACGTGGTGAATCGGTGTACAGTGCCACGGTAATTATGTTTGCTGTCCAGCCAACGGTGTAATGAAGTTAGGTCGATGTTGGGACGACGATACATTATTTATTATCGCGTTAGAGGATTATGTATCTGTAACTGATCCACTAGTGCTGATATTGCAGCTTTATCATCGCTACATCGTTCTCGTTGACGAATTTCTCGGATACGCTCTCCTCAATGCGTTGCTTAGACTACTCGTCGAAATTCTTATCCAAAGCCATTGAGATACTATGTACTAACAAAGCACGCATTTTGTAAAAAAAATTTAGTTTCGACTTTTTCGAACGTGCAGTCGATATTCATCGATTTATAAGACGTTATTATTATGTCAAAAATGTCCAAATGCCGACACGGAATTCTATCTCTCCTCGCCAACAGTACGACCATGGCCCGGACTACGCGAACATTCCCACTCGTCGGTAACCGCTACTTACAAATAGACGGGGCCAATTAAAACCGGGATTCATTCGATTGTCGACACGACTTGTTTGCATTTGTTTGTATCGAGTACCTATGTAATTGATATCCATTTGTGTATTGTATTTTGGTTTTATTCGGTTCTGTATGGGGTGTCGTTTTCAATGTGAGTATATTCAAGTACATGACATATTTATAGTGATTTATTTTACCTAAGTATGTAGACATTTAATTTTAGGCACACATTCAATGTTCACGAATTTAAATTTAGCTTAGTTAAGAAAACAACATTTTAACATAAAAATAATTTATAAGAAACATAAATGTTCAAAAAAGTCTTAACGACAGCGGGTCCTTTACGTTTTACTTACCTGTATCAGGTGGTAAGGACCATGTCATTTTCACACCACTCAGTACGGAAAGGTAACTCGGAGGCAAGACTGCAAAATTATCTTCTCAACTCGTAAACGAATTAAATCTAAATACGTCTTTGAGTTAGTCACTCAGGAATATCACTGGAGTTCAGTTAAGACCTTAAATTCACGTGTCCTCATGTGGTAACAACCACCAGGTACATCCCATTGTTACTTATCCATTCCAACCCCCACAGGAGGGATGAGGGGAGTAACATCGGTAATTAATTCGATTGTAGGCCGTGGGTGCCGCCCCGCCGCGCCGCAATAATTGGCCGGCTTTTAATTACGTTCAAATACAGATATCGACGATGAGATATTTTCGTGTTTCCGTGCAAAAAATGTACAGCTCGGATTTTATTGTTTGTGGGGTGCTGTCATGGCTTTAGAGTAGTGTGAGCAAGCGGTTAATTGATATACCTAACTATAGGTATGTAGGTAAATATTTTTATTTAGAGACCGAACAATTTATGTGATCTTGCTTCTAGTGTCATCAAGGCAGACAGGAAAGGTGGAAAAGAGAACTTAATGCCTGATAGTCTTCTCTATCAATCAACCATGGACGATTATGCTGCAGGTGTTATCATCGATTCTTAGGAAAAACACCCTGTAAGTGAGTTTGTATCAAGAAAACAGAAACCTACAATAACAATCATAAAGCCATTCAAAAACTCCTCTTCAAAACTCCTCTTCAAATTACGCTACGCTTCCCAATAGCCACCATAAAGCCTCTACCTCCAAATCACAATAAAAACAACGCAGAGAGAAACGTCGGCCGATATCACAATAAACACATTTGAAAAACTGGGAAAACGCCTTTGAAAATAAAATAAAACAGCAGCCAACCGCGGGGCTCACTTCTCGATTGCGGCGCTTTTAATTAAGGCAATTAGAAAGATGGACCGGTGTTTGCGCAAAAATCTAAACAACCCGCGTAGGGATGTGCCCCGCGACCGCTGTCGATGTTTTATACATAATGAATGTAGCAGAAGGCAAATATAATATTGTGTGTTGATATTGGCAAATGGAATTAAAGAATACCTTCTACTTATAACTGTAGGTATACATGGCCAACATTAACAGATTTTAAAATCTAAACGTTCATAGAGATATATATACGTCAAGAAAAGAAAATTGTTACAGGACATTAAAGAGATTGAGACGAAAAAAAAACATTCTAAGCAATAATAATACTTGCCAGGTGATGCACCTATGAAATAGGTACCCAAAATTCCATCTGATGGTTAGTGGTCACCGACGCACCAAAGCTTCTACCCATCATTTGTCACCACCAATCGTCTACCTTTTATTCAAAGCCCAGATTTCGCGAGACCTATGTAAATATGTCCACGCACCCAAATACAGCACGATAGACCAAACAAATTCTTATCAGAAACACAAGCATCGACAAATCAACACATCCATACACATCCCGGGTCCCGCGGGTTCCTTTGCAAATAATAACCGAAGTGATTGTCAACACACGCACCGATATCAACCCATTATTATTCTGTATTTTCTTTAACTCTCCGCCCCCGCCCCGCGCTACCCGACCCCTACGGAACCCTCATGGGAGATCTTAAATGTTTGCTCTAATAACAGAGTCAAATTGAATGAAATGTATTTTTTGCCGTTTATATATTAATATCCAAGTCTGTGATTGCTTCGGCTCAATTGGCAAAATTTATTTCTAGTGTTTTTCATACCTTTTTAACTATACTGACTGTGTTGAGATTAATTTTACATACCTACATAATGGAAAATTTAAAGAGCCATAAGAGGAAAGAAACAAAATAGGCGAACTTGCCAGAGCAAAGGTTAGAAATACAATACATTATGTACATGGTTTTCAGACGGACTTTAGGAAAAGTCACAATGAAGAGAACATCAAAAAAGAAAATTTTAAAATCAATAAAAAATTAAAAATATTAAGTGAAATGTACAAAACTCCAAATATTTTTATCTGACGAGCTCTATAGGCGCAACAACACAACATTAACAACAACTAACGTAATAAGTATAAATGTCAATCGTACACTTGTACCCATGCATCACTTTTCCACGTATTATAACAAACTTTTGTATAAGAAAATCAGGTGTAAAGCACTAGCAATTTGAACACCTCTCACGATAACATATCCTGAACAGCGCTTTTTATCTCTTCAATTAAAAAAAAGACAACAAGTATACCGCACAAAGCAATCAATATCGATATCAAAGAAGATAAATTAATTGAAACAGAATTGAAATAAGCGAGCGACATCCCGCCCCCGTACAGACTGCAAAAAACGTGGCCGGAGCGAGAGAAACTGAAACAAAAGTATGAATTTTAAACGATTATTCCCAAGATGAGATATCCGAACTCCATAAACGTGAGTGGGCAAACTGCGGCGCTTGGCTTTGGTTAAAGGAGAGTGTACAATGAAGGAGCAACGAATATTATTTGAAATGAATGAATAAAATGTTACCATTATAGTTACTTGAGTGAAGATTCTATTTAGCATCATACTTGTATTGTATTACTCGCATCCCAACATTCCCAACTTACTCATACGTACGTTGATCACACGCAACGACGTTAAGTACGCACTCAATCGCATTGATATATTTGACGTCTGATAGGGACGTCAATAGATAAGAAAAAAAATGCATAGGATTAATTTATTGTTATTTGTTGATTTTATTGATACTAAATTGAAATTTAATCTAATTGATTCAAATAGATTAATGATACAAAACTCCTTAGGGTATATTAAATACGATTATTGAAATTAAAGTGTGATAAATATCCCACCTCACGGTAGGTGATGATGAAATACAATATGGTAAACGCTGTGTCAATAAAGACCTATTTCAAGTTGAATTGAATAAAAAGAAATTGAGTACCAAATTTTAAAATTAAACAACCGATTTCAACAATTTAAGATTCATACGTGAACTTCAATGTTACAAGCACTGGATCAGTGTGGAAGCGCCCTAACGCGCGTCCGACGATCTTTTGAACGCTTTACGAAAATTAAATGTTGAATTGTTTTATGCATGAAGTTTGGTATTAAATTAAATTCCAGGTACGAGCAGGCCATTGGAGTAATCACTTTTAGAACGTTTCTACAACTTTATCCACTTGTAACTTATAAAAGTTATGGACCTCAAATTGTCAACGACTAAGTATTGAAAATTTCTCTAGGAGTTTTGGGATTCTGTTTTCGTAGTTGGCGTGTGTGTGTGTGTGTGTGTGTGTTCTAAGCGGTCAGGCTGTCAGTGTGTATAAAGTCTATAAAGTTATCAAAATGTACGTAGGTATAAAAAATATCAAATGCGTCCTCCGATAGATGAAAGCCCGTAAAATTTATTAGTAGTTATATTATTATATCAATCCGCCGTTCGATGGGTCCTGGGTTGGGATTCGTCCCAGCAAAGCGGAAATTTAAATTTGAATGAAGAAAATGAAGTAAATTAAACACGAACGTATAAGAGTATAGAAAATGTGAAGAAAGGATTCCATGCATTAATTCAGAAAAGGAGCCATCATAAGGAAACCTGTGCAAATAATAATTCTTTATAACATTCACAATTTCTGGCACCCCTCACTTAAAGAGTACCAATACGCCAATACCTGTATTCCCCTCAGTTTGATCATAATAACGAATTTTGTTTATGCACAATCGGTACACTCATTTAGGCTCTACAATGCCATAGACTAAGTAAAGACACTTAATTTAATACTTAGTCAGTACAAAAAAATGGCCTTAGGTTTATATGGTATTCTGTCAGAACCCCAGTCCCCACAACAGTTAAATAATTCAGGCTGTACTGTTAGCATGGCCTAATTAAAAAGCCCTCTTCTTACTAGGTATATAGGTACTCTCTACTTTACTCATAAATTATGATGGATCCTCTGAGAACGGGTTTATTGGAATTGGATGTTGCACAAACATTAATTTCATTATTCTTTCTCCTAAAAAGTTTCATTCCTGTGGCCGTCATTACTATTAAAATATCTTAAATTGCTATTCAACATTCCATTAAACTATTCAGTGTTGATATACAAACTCAACAGTGGCTGGAATAATGATAATTTGGAAAATTAATTAGAATGGTTTCTTAGCTATACTTCCCTTACTCTTTACTTGAAATCAAAAATAAAACGAAACAATATTCAAAATTGTGACATTAATTTCATTATTCTTTCGCCTAAAAAAGTTTCATTCCTGTGGCCTTCATTACTATTAAAATATCTTAAGTTGCTATTCAACATTTCATTAAACTATTCAGTGTTGATATGCAAACTCAGCAGTGGCTGGAATAATGATAATTTGGAAAATTAATTAGAATGGTTACTTAGCTATACTTCCCTTACTCTTTACTTGAAATCAAAAATGAAATGAAACAATATTCAAAATTATGTACTGTGAAAGGTCATGAAATTTTAGCTTTCACAACTGAAAACTGCTGCCCTCTAGCAAGTATAACTTAAAATAGGGGTTGCAACCGCCCTCTGTCTGCATATTCGGTAATTAAACTGTTCCTGATTCCAGCAAAATACAAAGGGGACCACGTAATAGTTCCGATTGTAATGACTAGATGGCGCTGTTCGCACCAAGATAAATAAATTCCGACTGAATACTCGACATGCTTGAAAATAGACATCTGTGGATAAAACAACCACACGTTCTTTATACATAGGACTATTGATTTGCCTGGCTAATTTTCGCACTCTAAAAACCATCAGTCACATTTTAACGTATCTCGCTCGCAGTATCGAGTTTGTGGTAAAATAGGGACAACCCCTTTTATTTAGTCGACAAGGCAATGGTCACGCCTTTGGCTTATCTAATTAGCTAAGAGCAACAAGGACCACTTATCATGTATGACACGGTAACTCTTTTGGCCCTACTTACACTCTAATTCATTTGAAATATTCTATTTAATTTGAAATTTCCTGTTTTTCTAGACGCCTTTAAATTTTCATAACACCGATTTTATAAGCATATTGCTCCTACCTAGGTACGAATAAACGGTGTGACGTCCGTGTCAGAACAGAAAGGAGACAAACCAGAAAGAAGTCTGTGTCAGAATACGATTTACGAAGAGGATTTAAGAAGCGCGCACCAAGCGGGCACTAGAAATGTAAGCACAGGTAATAAGTTTGGTTTTTGCGGGGATGACGTGCACGTACCTGGCGGGGTGCGCGGGCGCGGCGGGCGGCACGGGGATGCCGGCCACGTCCGAGCTCATGCCCTCCTCCGCGATCGACTCCTTGTTCTCCGTCCGCACCGAACCTGCACAGACAACGTCTTCAGTCAATTCGATGTGTTATGCATAATTATTATGTATGATACGGACAATTCATATGTTTTTCATCATCACCACTGAACTCGCTTGACTATTCATCGTTATCGTTACATCTAGAGGCCCGGAAATGTTCCCACCACGATCGCTCTAACAACCTTTTCTTGACAGGTTCTCGCGGGACATTTCTGAGCTTGCAAATGTACAAGTTTACTAACAAACTATGACAAAAGTTTTACTTCCAATTACAACCATGTTATTTGGCAATGAAGACACAAATACGTAAAGATTATCTTATACATACGATCATTCATCACAAAACAACATAAGAGCTGTTATAATGAAAGAATGGCGCGGCTTGCGCAGCAGCTGCTTGTAGTTCCCCGCCTTCCCACCCACCCATACAGTACACACACTCACCCTGCGAGCGCTGCATGCCCTGCGCGCGCGTGGTGACCCCGGCGGAGAGCTCGGGCTCGGGCGCGGGCCGCGGCCGCGTGTGCCGGCGCTGACGCGGCTTGCGCAGCAGCTGCTTGTAGTTCTCCGCCTTCTTCGACAGGTAGTAGAATCTGGGGGACGGTTCGACTGTTAAGGTCTCACATAAACACCAAATACCCACAATCATAGTTCCACATGTTAAACTACAGACTCATCGAAAAACTTCTATTGCCTAAAAACAATCACTAACTTTTGCCATCATCATTATCATCATCGCACGGGTCTCTTCCATAGTTCACCACACTGGCCAAATGGAGATTGGAGAACTTCACACACCTATGACTTTTGCGCACTTTCCGGCATGCAGGTTTCCTACTAATGTTTTCCTTCACCATTATAGCGCGTGACATTTAAATGTTTTTAACGCACATTACTCACCAACCATAGTGATAGCGATATTTACTTAGGTACAAGCAGTAGATATACCACTTGCCCACTTGGATACTGCTACCCCCACCTAACCCCCACCTGACCAAAGATCATCTTACTTTTGTTGCAGTAGCAATACATACTACTTTCAAAAAACAACCACAAAATAACCTCTTCTAAGTCCTACCTCCAAGCAAGAAACCGTCAATAGCCTCTTAAAACAACCTGATGTACCCACATGGGATAAGGATCAGTGTGACACTAACCTAACACAATCTTTAACGCTCTTCCGGGGCAGGAACGAAGCGATCTGTCCGAAGTTCTTCGGATGCTGCAGGTACTTCTCCCGGAAGAGCTCGCGCTCGCCGCACGTCCACACGTTGCGCATCATCAGCTCCTTGTGCTCCGTCTCCATGTCCATGCACCTGACTGGGGGAGGCCGGGGTTACGATATACACGATAATACACTACTTATTAATTTATTATATAAAGTTAGCTTAACAGTTTACAAATTAAAACACGCCTAAATTAATCATGAACTTTCGAGTTTTTTTCTATCGGTTTGATCCATTTCTGAGACCAAGGCAAGTTCATAGTGTACTTTGCTAAGTAACTGACGAGCAACAACGCCCGGAACCTCTTTTCGTAGGTCAACAGAGTTCGTACAACCGAACAGTACTCTAAGCCAGGTTATAAGCCGGAAGCCGGCTGGCTAGGCACCACTGTGTTGATTGAGTCCGTAGTTTATATACCCTCTTATTTGGCCAGCAACAGATTGGATATGCTGTGGCTGATAACCATAAGCCACGGTGAGGTGACCATTTACCAATAAATGGTTTATTAGCTCATTTGTCGACTGGTTAAATAAAATTTGTCGACTAGTTAAATAAAAATATGAGCATACACTAATGCAAGACCAAACTCTTATCTATCTCACAAATGGGTAATCGAACCTCAGTTGCACTACATACTCAGTCGCAATACCCGTCAATATGATACATCGCACTACCTATCAATATGACACATGCGCCACTCCGGGCGTAAACGGCTCCGACCCTTCCAGTCGGGTCCAGTCCATCTTAATCGGATTATTAAGGCAGGTTTTAAGGGTTCAACAAATGTAACAACTTCATGAGTACAGCCACTGCTCCTACCTAGTTACCCACAAGAACATCACCAACCTCCACACGTCCAACTCCTCATCTTACACACATGACCCATCCCAAAACCACCGCACTTACAGTTAGTATCCCGTAGCAACGGCTTGGGCGCGCGCGGGTCCCTCAACAACGGAGGGACAACGGTGAGCGAGCGCATCTTCTTGTCCTCGTGCTCCTGCTCGTGCAGCCCGTCGGCGATCTCGAGCTCGGCCTCTGACTTCACGCGCGCGCCCAGCCGATTGAACCGCTCGCGCTCCTCGCGCTGCTTGCGGAGCTCCGGGAACACCTGGGGGGAATACTCGGCTGTAGGTGCGTGAAACACTGTGATGGTCTATGCTAGTGTTATATTTAGGTGAAGAGTTTGTTTGCTTTAACGTGCTAATCGCAATATTCACTGGTAGACTCCGGGAACACCAACCCCACACTACATGAACCACTATAATGATCTATGCTAGTGTTGTAAAGGTAAAAAGTTTGTTGTTTGAACATGCTCATCACAATATCCTTAGAGGAGCTGCTGCTCAGAGAACACCGAGACGGAATACCAAAACACAACTATAGCTCTACGTACAACTACTACATCATCTAAATTCATCTATCTATACTAATAAGCTGTTTCTTTGAACGGGCTTATCTCAGGAACTACTTATGCGAATTAAAAAAAAATAGTGTTCGATAGTCTATTTATCGAGGAAAACTTTAGGCCACAGGTTCCCAATGTTTTTTTCATAGATCCCTTTCCTAATTATGCCGGTTCCGATGAACCCCCTGTTGCGAAATTGCTGATAAACTTATTCTCAAAACTCGAATAAAAATGTGAAGATTAGATTTCACTATAGTTTTCGTTGTGGCTGAGTTCCAACCACAAATTAGCTGTTTGGAAAAAAATTAAGATTAGATACCTACATAACTTATTGATCAATAAATAAAACTGTAAATTGGATCAAAAAGATCAAATGGATTATTATAACTTTTCACTGCACGACACTAGATGGCACTGAAATGCGAAATCACGAATGCGCCTCAAATCATTTTGGAAAAGAGCTGATAGTCTTCGAATTGCTGAACCGATTTCTACCAAACATACCTAAGAATAGTTTACGATTCTATAAAGGACATACAGACAAACATTCATTTTTAAGTATAAGACAGGAAGAAGAAAGTGTTATTTGTACACTATTAATTATTATTGTTATTGTTAATTTTTATCGACGACATTATACTGAATATAGATTATGCAAGTTTTTAAATGTTACATTACATTCTCTGAGATTTTAAAAATATTATCTGCCTCTATTGATAGGTGAAGTCAGCAATTTTAATTCTTCAATATCGAAACAAGATACATTTTCGTGGACCCCCACTTACCAATTGTGAACCCCCTGTGTTTATGGTCACGCCAACGTAGACCCCCGTCGAGTCTCCCGTGGACCCCTTGGGGTCCACCTGGACTACTTTGTGAATGTATGCTTTACGCTCTAACATCAGGCTTAGACCTGAATTCTACTAGGGTGAGCCCTTTCTCAGCAATTATAGTTGTCATATAAATTATGATATTAAATATCATGTTCTATCATACTTTAATGCTGTGGATATTTGGATACTCTTCTGATAAAGTTTCGCAGGATATACATATTTCGTGTTAATCACATAAAAAGGTACGGTGCCACAAACTTATCTGACACGGTAAGAGGGGCGCTACTGTCTTTGTCTTTGTCTGACAACAGTATAACATTTGCATTAAAGTAAGGCCAACTAGTAGAGATACAAAAAGTCCTGGAAAACGAATGAGGAGTTTACAATTATCTATCTCTGTCCATCTTGTGTATTTGTTGTACTGTCTCGTTCTCGCGGCAAAATTATGGCAAGATCGAGATGGGTTCGTAAGCATTTAGGCGACCATTTGAGTAATATTATAACACATAATAATGATTCATTATTTCATTCGGTTTCGGAACGCGCTCGTGGTGATACATGTTATATGTTAAAATTTTGTTATTTTTCGTTGTTTATTTAATTACTCAGAATTATCGCCTGAATAAAAAATGATTGCCTTAAAAAATGTTAAATTTTTATCCTCATTTTCATAAACATTATTATTATACTCGTTATTTAATTTAAATTTACAACATAATTCAATAATAAGATCACAGGAACAGCCGCTTGCACTATTAATTCTAACGGAATCCCAGATAGTTGGATAGGAGTCCGTGCTGCGTTGATTAACAATTTTTCAGACCAGCGTGACGAGACCACTCTCTACAATGACCTCTTACTTGCTACCCAGGGTAATAATAGATCCCCTCAGGAATTTTACGATCACTGTATGACCCTATTTAGTACAATAATGACTTACGTGACTTTACATGAGACATTACCCACTACTGTTACTGCGAAACGTGACCTCTATAGAAAAGTAACCATGCAGGCATTCGTACGTGAACTGAAAGAACCCCTAGGATCCCGGATACTTTGCATGCGCCCGGATACCATAGAGAAGGCTTTAGAATACGTTCAGGAGGAACTTAATATCATGTATCTACAACAGCGCAATGAACCTCATAAACCCCAACTAACTCCTAAGGTCCCTTCGTTTCCATCCACATCATTTACTCCACCACGACAACCAGGTTTCCATTTCCCAGCACCAATAAGTCAGCAGCCCATGAGGCCGCCGCCGCAACCTTTTAAGTTCAACCAGCCTATGCAATACCATCGCATGCCGACGAATACTCAAAAAATGTTCAGTGCACCACCTCCTAACTACAACCCTAAAAGCAATGTGTTTAGATTGCAACCTCGTAACAACCAACCATCCAATCAACCTCAGTCCTCAGGCCCTCAGCCTATGAGCGGTGTCCAACGATTTACCCCGAAACCACTACCTCATTCCATGATGACAGGACATGATTGGAGAAGGTCAGGGAACCCGCCTCCTAGTAATTACTTTAAAACTAGGGAAATGAACTTTAATGAATGCGCTGAGTACGACTATTCATATTACAACCCATATGATTATTACCAAGAGCCGGTGTACGATTACGATGACTATACTTACTGTACTACTGACTATAACCCCGACTTTGCTTGTGACGCGACGTATTATACTACTCAAAACATCCCTTTGCCCAACGAAAGTGCACCCCATGTAGAAAATAATTGTGATGATCAGGATTTTCAGAAGGAACAATTTACACAAAAACCAAAATAGAACTTAACCTACAGACGCAAAGACAATTACCATATATACAAATTAATAATCCACCATTAAAATTTTTAATAGACACAGGTGCCAACCAATCCTTTATTAGCCCCGAAGCAGTCGAAATGTATTACAGTCATTTTCCCCTTAATTATGATCCCTTCGAAGTAACGAACATACACGCCACTACCAGAAACGATTACTCTATAACATTACCGTGCTTTTCAGAGTTTAACGATCCGGATAATATGAAACTATTTGTGTACCGATTCCATAATTATTTCGATGGACTTATAGGTTTAGATTTGTTAAGTAAATGGGAAGCCCGCATAGACTTGAAGGAGAGACGGTTACTGACTCGCTCTGCTTCGAATCCGATTAAGATGTTTAACTCGCGTAACGTTAACTTGTACAAAGATATCATACCAGCCGGTACTTCAAAGGTTATTCGTGTACCAATCGATACGGCCGATGGCGATGTCTACATCAGGGAACAAGTACTGTGCAACTGTCTTATCCACGAATGTATCACCACAGTTAGTAACAACCGCGGTTATATTGAAGTTGAGAACCCAACATCAAATGACTTAATATTCTCACTCGATCGGCCGGCGCACGCGGAGTTATTTAATATTGAGTGTACACACTAATCAACCATCGGCGCGCGCGCATAATGTTGTCTCACGGTTACGTTTGGACCACTTAAACGAAGAGGAGAAAGCTAATCTTAAAACTCTCTGCTCCCGTTACTCAGACGTTTTTTATTTGGAAGGAGAACCCTTGACATTTACGAATAAGGTAAAACATCGTATTAGGACTACTGACGAGGTTCCGGTACATACGAAGAGTTATAGGTCCACCGACAAGAGGTTAGGGATCAAATCGCGAAAATGTTGGACCAAGGAATCATCAGACCATCCGATTCCGCCTGGAGTTCGCCCATGTGGGTTGTACCCAAGAAGATGGATTCCTCAGGCAAGCAGAAGTGGCGCCTTGTCGTAGATTTTCGTAAGCTTAATGAAAAGACCTTAGACGATAAGTATCCTATACCTAACATTAGTGACGTTCTCGATAAGTTAGGAAAGTGTCAGTACTTTACCACCTTAGATCTGACAAATGGGTTCTACCAAGTTGAAATGGACCCTCAGGACATCCCCAAGACCGCTTTCAACGTCGAGCATGGCCATTTCGAGTTTTTAAGAATGCCAATGGGTCTGAAAAACTCACCTAGCACCTTCCAGCGTGTCATGGACAACGTACTTAGAGGTTTACAGAACGACATATGCTTAGTATACCTGGATGACATCATTGTATTCAGTACTTCGCTCCAAGAGCACATGGTCAGTCTAGAAAAAGTATTTCAGCGACTTAGAGAGTCTAACTTCAAAATCCAGATGGACAAGTCGGAATTTCTTAAGCTTGAAACAGCTTATCTTGGTCATATCATAAGTAAAGATGGCATAAAGCCAAATCCAGATAAGATAGCGGCAATAGAAAAATATCCTATCCCCAAAACACCAAAAGAAATTAAGCAGTTGTTAGGTCTTCTCGGTTACTACCGAAAATTCATCCCCGATTTTGCTCGTCTCACCAAGCCGTTGACCCAATGTCTGAAAAAAGGAAAGAAAATTACTCTCGATCCTGAATATGTCAATTGTTTTGAAAAATGCAAAACCCTCCTTACTAATGACCCGATTCTACACGATACCCGGATTTTACACGAGAGTTTAACCTAACAACGGACGCCTCAAATGTAGCTATAGGTGCCGTATTATCCCAAGGCCCCATAGGTTCGGACAAACCAGTATGTTACGCTTCTCGTACACTAAATGACAGCGAAATAAATTATAGCACGATTGAGAAGGAACTACTCGCGATAGTATGGGCAACTAAATACTTCCGACCGTACCTATTGGGCAGAAAGTTCAAAGTCTTAAGCGACCATAAACCGTTACAGTGGATAATGAATCTAAAGGAGTCTAATTCACGTTTAACACGGTGGCGGTTAAGGTTAAGTGAATACGATTTTACGGTAGTATATAAGAAAGGTAAATGTAATTTAAATGCAGACGCCCTATCACGTGTAGAAATATGTACATAACAACGAAACTAAGACTTTAATGGACGAAATAGACAAACTAAACTCTCTATTAGGAAACCCGACTGACTGTCTTCGTACCCAAATTAACTCTTCTACCGAAACAGTACATACGAGTGTGGAACACCCAATATTAGAAATCCCAATTACAGATGAACCTCTTAATAAATTCAACCGACAGATATACTTCACCGTAGATAATGACGTAAAAAAGAAGCCCATAGTAACAAAACCCTTTGATACTCACACCCGTATTAGTATACAGCTTTCAGAATCAAATCTAGAAGATGACGTTGTAAACGCTGTAAAAGAATATGTCAAACCTAAAGTTAAGACCGCTTTATTAATTAACCCTACCTTAGCTATGTACACTATTATACCTATTTTACAAGATAAATTTAAAAGCTCTGCAATGAACCTTGTTTTAACTAAATCTGAAATAGAGAATGTAAGAGAGTATCTTCGCCAACAAGAGATCATTAAGCACTACCACGAGGGTAAGACGAACCACCGTGGTATTACCGAATGCTATTTAGCGTTATGATCTAAGTACTACTGGCCTAAGATGATGGAAGATGAAGGATCACATAACTAAATTTATTAACGAATGTACCATTTGTGGACAGGCCAAATATGACCGGAATCCAATAAGACCACAATTTAATGTAGTTCCACCTGCCACAAAGCCCTTTGAAATAGTCCACATGGACGTATTTACAGTCCAGGGTGAAAAATATATCACATTCATAGACGTTTTCACTAAGTATGGTCAGGCATATCCATTACGCGACGGTACTGCTATTAGTATACTACAGGCGCTATTAACCTTCTGTACTCACCATGGTGTACCAGTAACGCTAATCACGGATAATGGAACTGAGTTCACCAATCAATTATTTCTGGAATTTACCTGCTTACATACAATAAACCACCACAGAATTTTACCTCACTTTCCGAACGATAACGGCAATATAGAAAGATTTCACTCTACACTTCTGGAACATCTCAGACTCCTAAAATTACAGCATAAAGACCAGCCCACCGTTACTCTTGTACCATATGCTATAATAGCCTATAATAGCAGCATACATAGTTTCACTAGATGTCGACCCTTCGACTTACTGACCGGACACTTTGACCCACGAGACTGTCTCGACATTGACTTGACTCAACACCTATTACAGCAGTATACCGAAAATCACAGAAACCAGATGAAAACGGTCTATAGTATAATTAATGACTCTTCTCTTGCTAACCGCACTCATCTCATTGAGAATAGAAACACAACCCGTGAGCCAGAGATTGAATACGCACCAGATCAACAGGTCTTTGTTAGAAATCCACTTGCTAGCCGCCAAAAAACAGCAGCTCGCTACACCCAAGATACAGTTCTCGCTAACTTACCGATCCATATATATATACATCTAAAAAACGTGGTCCTATTGCCAAGTCCAGACTGAAACGAATCCCTAAAAGCGCGAATTTGTTACAGGATCCTTCTACTTCTAACCCTTCAAGTGACGTGGACCCTGGAAATAACACTTGAAAGCTTAGCTGACGGACCAGAACTTCTACCTTACAGACTTGAGAATATGAGACTTACAACTCACCACCATACCTTCATACAGTATGTTAACCTGAACGACATTGAGGATAAAATTAACCTTATACAGACACAGTTACGAAGCTACCAGAACCGACTTATTACTGAAACTTTTACTTTGTACGAATTCCAAATTAACTACCTTTGTAACAGACTTGACAAAGTTTTGAATCAATTGCAGACGTTAGAACCAAATCGAGCCAAAAGAGGTCTTGTAGATAGCTTGGGCTCAGTTATAAAAGGCATAACTGGCAATCTTGATCAAAACGACGCATTAAAATATAACGAAGCTATCAAGTTGTTACAGGATAATCAAGGCAGAATGGTATCCGATTTTAACAGTCACATTAGTTTAAGTAAAGAATAGATGATTAACCACAATAAAGCACTTACACAGTTAATAGATAATCAGAAAAAAAATAATGAAACCTTACATTTAATATTAAATAGCGATGCTTACAGGGAATCCAGTTTAATTAAATACGCTAGGTTTGCCCAACTCCTAGAAATAGCTAGCGAAAACACAGAAGATCTAATGCAGGAAATATTAAGAATAGAAAATACTTTAGCCTTCATTCACCTTTCTACCACCCACCATACCATGATAGATGTAAAAATATTACAAGATATGTTGAATAAAGTTAAGAATTTATATGGTAATGATTATATACCAAACTTAGAGTTAAGAGAATATTATGACATTATTAAACCAGGTTCCTATTACTTTAATAAACAGATAGTTATAATATTTAAGTTTCCAATAAATTTCTAAGGATAGTTATGAGCTTTATAAATTATCCATTGCCCCTAACAAGGATAACCAAGGCCTTATTCCTCCCTCTCCTTTCATAGCAACTTACGGGAAATCATTCGTGTACATA
>DWJQ01000219.1:0-16572 GCA_018248915.1 Hesperia meskei straton | reverse complement strand
TGTCTACACGAAGCCAGAAGTACCTACTAGCTTGCTAGCTTACTGACACTAGCTTGCTATCCTAGCTTAAAAAACTACCTTCGTGTATCTCGGGCATAAGCGTCGTTGTTGTCTTTGGTCCTGACGTCCTGAGGCTTGAACTGGGTGGCAGAGAAATCGTAAAACATGGTGTCCCGTTACCACATTTGTTTGTTGGCTTTTGTCATAAAAGAAATTAACAACCTTTGTATCTTTCCTCAAAAGTCCGTAATGTGTGACAAAAGTGACGTCATAACGTTAACCGCCATTTGAGGCCGTTGACTTTTTAATTTCGGTACTGAGAATGATGCATCCAGTTTTACAACTTTTAAGATAAATCGACTGCTCATTACTGTATACATGAGTAAGGGTAGAAAAACAAGTTCCCAGTGTCTTTTAGGCCCGACTACTCGAGAAACAATTTTGCAATAAACTAAAACGCCGCGGCGTCGCCGCGTCGTTCATAAAAATGCTTTTAACATTTCATTTAAGCGTATAATAATGAATTTCCATTTATCTAGTTAGGACAGGTAGATATTAGCTGTTTTTTTTTCGTTTGTTGACCATAATATTCATTTAAATTGGCATTATTGATATGTGGCGGAATGGTGTACCGGATAGAACGGATGGTCCCATTCCAAGGCAAAGTAACGGTATCCGACGCCGCGCTCGCAAATAACCGGGCTATAACTCAAACAATTCCATTGACAAATCACAATGCACAACGTGCTCTCCTCTTCTGAAACTGCATTAGTTCCTTTTAGGGTAGATTAGATGTGACGTGAAGGATCGATTCGTGGAATACAGTTTAGAATTTGATTTTGTCTAACTTCTGTCAAAAAAGCGGTTGTTGCCATAACCGGCGTGTGTGAAACACTCGACCGCAATATTCCCAGTGCGACCGATGCCACTTGTGGCGACTGGCGACATACACCCGTTTAAGGCGAGGATGATCGCGAAGGAATGTGGCCGCTCTTCAACTTCACGGCGTATACAACAAGCGGGAGAGATTTCAGAGTCTTCGAGACGCTGAGTCTGCGTTTGAAACGTGCAGATCTGCAACAAAAGCGCTACATGACGCATAATATAATGGTCTTGATTTTGCATATACATATCTAATTGGCGCTCTCTTCCCTGAAGAATACTAATAACTGTAGAATAAGTCTAGATTTCTACTATGTTTTTCTACTCTTTGATATTTTTAAGTACTGGCAAGACAAGAGAACCTTCGGCGCAGAAGGATGGGCAAATAAGCTATCGAAAAAAAAAATAGAAGTAGCCATGCATGGTACAGATGAACAAGAATGGTTGGAATCAGTTCAAAAGTTTATGTTCAAATAAGAGACTTGTGGAGCTGGTCTGAAATTGCTAAATAAACCAATAAATAAAACATTTCTAGTATGTACAAACAATTATTCTCGTAAATTTCTCGTAACTTAAACCAGACAAAGAATAGTCGACTCATCCTTGCCAAGTGCCTACATGAACGACACTCATTGCTATTTGCCTCAAGAAATATGAATTGTTAGCCTTTGGTGGTTAAAAACAATGCAATAGCGGCCTGATGAGTACATGTTGTGTTTGTACATAAAACTAACAGTTGTGCAGGAAGCAGGAACTTCTGAAATGCTACATCATTACAAACATAAAACAATTCCAATATGTTCCCTAGGATATCTACTGCAATGCATGACATAATGGGGCCTATTCATGAATGCGAACATCGCCATAAATTACTATCAATAGCAAGTGAGTTGGAAGTTCGTTGGTGTTCCGCGCCATCTACGGGTCAATGCACAAAGATACCGCCCGCGACCATCTAGAGCAACCGGCTAACGGCGTCATGCTCAAATATTTCAGCAGTATTCCGCAGCTCCGGCGAGCCAATAGAACACGAGAGAACCGATTGCCCTACCAGGAAACGTTTTAATGTCCAACTTATTACGGCTCAAGTATCGCGTTCCGCAACCAGTATTGTTATATTGTAAATGCTTTGCATTAAACAACTTCACTCTATTACGCGAGAAATAACTACGAATAAGTTTCAGGAACACTGTTGTACCGATGTTTACACATTTGCGCCAATAACAACGCTTTTGTATTGGGCTGTGCGTGATGAAATGCGGCCAATCGATTCTAAACAAATTTAGCTTGAACCAACTATGTGGGTTTTAGCCCACGCAATGCACTACGGTACTACCGTGATACCGGCTCGAAAGTCGCATAGTTAAATAGATTTGTTGCGAATCAGCCACTGCCCGTTGAAATCACTGAGTCATACGTCTATTTGAAAGGAGCTTTCATCTCATCAGTCCGTCGAGAGCGACCACTTGGGCCATCGTTATCAGTACTTACAGATAATAATAATCATTCGTGATGGATGATGCACATGAGTACAATAAGGTTTCATTTTGTTTCGTCGTCAATGACGGTTTAAAAAAAACTGACATTACTTATCCATCTAAAACATCTTTTACCTCCTATGAGTCTTGTCTCCTACTTAAGTACGTCTTCTGTTTTAATGTCATATCTACCGTCCATAATATAGTATTTCCTTTAGAGTCCACGTCTACTTGGGTGGTGTCTGGGTAATGTCTAACTACCTACTAACTCTAGAAATTGAGTGTAGGGGCTTCAGACACTTCTCTGGCACGTTGTTGATCATCATTAACAGTAGGGTCAATCTTTTTATTGAGCATACTTGTATCTAGATAACGTATAAATGACAGCAATTTATCTCCGTCTCGAGGCTCAACAGTCCGAGGTCTGTGACACATTGCACTCGTGTAAGTCATGTGCAGGCGCATGCCCGGCACATTTGGTTTTATTGGCAAAATATTTGTATCGTGCATTAATAAGTGTCCTGTGTCGTTTGAACGTTTATTTAATTCATCAGGGTTATAACTCCAGACTAAACAGCTCGGCTTATCTGATACTGCTTGATCTAATTCTGTTTGAATGACGTCAACATAATTAATCTTATTAATTTTTATCTTTATGATTTTCAAATTTAGGCAAAAGGCATATCCGAACCGAACTATTAATTGTTATCGACCAACGATAGCTTTCTCGGTAACAATAACCGTAGCGATACGATAAGGCGAACAATAGAAATGTTATCGGACTTGCAAACGAATAAGATGTCAACTGGTTTATTGACCGCTGAGTAACGCTGCTGCGATAACCCTGCTTTGTCTGCATCGTTATTTCTGCGCTCCCTGGTGGTAAACACTTGTGCGTCATCCCCGAGTGGTCTCGCATCCACAAATACTTCATACATGTGGCATGCATCGATTTGAATAACCCCAAATATGTACTGAACACGTTTTTAGAACTATTAAGAAGTAATGATTTTAGTTTAAGCGATCCGTTTAACGAGTGCAGAGTTATGGTTCACTTTATGCAAACGAAGTTTCGTTTCGCTGAAACTAAACCAGAATCGTCGTGAAACAGCGCAGCGAATTATGCAGTGTCGTTCGGTTATCGCTGCATAAGCAGACTCGTTACGAGCCTTTCGCATTGGCTTTGAGTGTATGCCAAATGACGTGGACATAAATAAGTGCGGTCATGTAATTAAAATGTATCCTGTTTATGATTCATTACGGGAATACTGGAGTATATAATATGTTAAATATAACACATACTGTAGTATACTAGCTCAACCATTATGTAATTGGCTTTCTAATAAAGTAACTTTACAAAAGGTACCTAAAATACAAATACATACTTAACAAAGTTAAAATAGCCGAGAGCTAAATATAATAGATGCATTGAACTAAAACACTGCACAGCACATAACTTTTGATATACTTATAAAACAAGTTGTGTAATTCCTACATGATTGATAGCAGTAGCAGTTGTATTTCGTAAAGCAATTGTCCTACTTTCTGAAATGGCGTGTCGTTTGAAGATAGCATATGGAGCGGCTCAAGACGTTTCTTCAGTGTAAACAGAGCCAGGACACGGTGGAGCGAGTCATTTGCAAAACAAAGAGCGTAGAACGCGGCCGAAATAAAAATATTTATGCAGCTCTGACAGCTCTGACTCAGGGCTTTGTTTGGGTCTTACGAACCCTCATACAGGAAAATAAGTTGTCAAAAGGATTAAAATTAAACATGAACATGGACCAATATCAAAACGGTCGAACTCCAGTCCAAAATTGTGTCCGACTACCTGATACCTGAT
The DNA here is from genome assembly GCA_018248915.1 of Hesperia meskei straton. Taxonomy (NCBI): domain Eukaryota; kingdom Metazoa; phylum Arthropoda; class Insecta; order Lepidoptera; family Hesperiidae; genus Hesperia; species Hesperia meskei. Next base: position 12,369 of record DWJQ01000219.1, on the reverse strand, counting down.
GCTGTGTATCTTAAAGGCATCATGTTGCTAATGTGATTAGCAAACACGTTACGTTATTAGACATGATTAACAAGTTTGTGAGAAGGTTCGAGTTTGTTTGGAGAGGGACTGAAATTTTCCAAGGTTTCGTTTCAAAATTTGATCTCTGATATCATTTTTATAAATATAGGTAATAAGAAATTTACAAAAAAACTAAAAAAAAAATAAAATAAAACAACACTAAAACGTAATTTTTGTTTCCAATGTAGATTAGATAATAATGGTTAAATGGGACAGGCTATCGGCTGGGTAATGACCACCATTCCTCGTGGGCGTCAATACCAAAGGAAGGAAGGATAAGGGTGCGGTTCCACTGAGGCGGAGCGGAGCGGAGCTGTGCGCGATTCACCAATCACATGACTTGAAATCCACACGAGGCACAATGAGATATGGATCAGTGGAACCTCAGTGGAACCGCACCCAGCATCTACATATGTGTTCTCCGCTAGCGTTCGATATGGAATTCGTTTTAATAATAACCCACGCAAAGGCCAGCTTTCCGCCCCTGTGATTAAGTTACATTGTACATTGATAATGAGTAAGTAAATTTTGCATTAAACTGTGACTGTGAGTGCAGGCAAATATGTTTTCCGAGGGGAGTGGCAATTTCATATTCTCATCGACCCTGAACGGATTTCGATGTACTGACAACGTTACATTTTATTTCATACTTTGGATCGATATTTTGGACACTCAGAATAGTAGAGAGATCCTCTTGGAATACAGAAAGAAAGTTTGTATGAATTAATTTAACTATATCTACCTCAAATATGTTTCGTACGTTTAAAAAAGCTGTTTTTAAAATAACAAATATTTAAAAATGTAATGGATGTTTTCGCTAAAAAGTAGGCCTTAACCTTGTTTATATTTTAGCACGCATTACGAAGCAACGCTAACTACAAATGTAGGTATTGAGCTACGCGTAGCTTGTATGGTAATTTATCTGCCTGCAGAGAAAGTGAGTTATTTTTATTGTTATCTTATAATATATCATTGTCACTCATGCTCGCACCAAACAATCCTGGGAAGGCGTGTGTTCATAACGTTATCTATACAATTAGCCGCTATGAAATTGATTTATTGGAATCAACCAGTCACAATGCGAGACAAATCTACTTGAGCTTGTTAATAACTGGTTCAAAATTAGTACCGTAGGTATTATACACATGGTCGATAATATAATTTTGTATTTGAAATGTGCTTAATTTTTTTATATATCCCTAAGTTTATTATGAATACGAGCTGAGGCCGCGCGTAAATCCCGATTCCGCGGGAATACTGATGGGAAATAATGATGGTAAATAAATTTAAACTCTACTTTATTTCTAAAAAGCGATAGTTCCGTGCAATATAATGTACATTTACGTACTATGAACGTACAGTAATTTTCCACTGGAACCAAAAACAACATCGAACGACGAGGAAAACAACTGTCAACACTGTTGATAACGCCCTAAATTAAGGGATCGCCATAATAACAGCGGATTATGCAAAATCGTTGCTTCGCGGCACCAATAATATTTCCAATAGTTTACTATTCACACTTCTAATACCTAAGCATAAATGGTGGATTCTACCAGTTATAAATAAGTAATATTATACATTCTGACCTTGGCCTTATTCTATGACCTTGACATGATGACCCAAAATGGTTTAATTTGCAATAAAATAGTTCAAGTGTAAGAGAAATCTGTCACACTTAAGACGATATTTTTGTCTTCAAAATCGTTAAAGGGTTTTCGAAAACCGTTTATACATTTTTACGTTGCCTCTATAAAAATCCTTGTAATACTAACCTCACGAACAAAGAATTACTAGTGACTAAAATATTATACTTATTATGCGTGAAAAAATTACGAAAAACCAAAAAAAAAAACGCAACAGAACTTAAGTCGGCCATGGGTACATTGTGATTGGTTGAAAAAATCTAAGAGTGTCATGGAAAAGGTAGGAATCATAAATCGGCGCACCTAATGGCACCTACCAACTGGGCTACACTGGCGACGCGCGACGCGTCGCATCGACCTGCCACTCCCGGCTTGGACTAGCTGGCGCCAACCACCGATTTACGGTATTTTGTCATGGAAGTCCGCTTAGGTACCGTTTTACGAGTATTCTCTACATACAAAAAGTTAAGGGCTGTTTGAATTTCGATTTATGACCGGTCTAACAGACGAGGACCTGAAGAGAATATTATTTCTGTGGACCACACATTCAAATACGCTTTGTTAGCCACTAAGAAGACGGTGAAGCCGTTGTGGGGAAACAAATACATAGATATACAATTAAATAATGAAAAGTAGAAATTTTAGATCATTTCTGTACCTATGTAAGTCTATCTGTTAAAGAGCTCTCTTTCTCTCTCTAGATGTTATGTGAAAATCGCTGAAAATGGAAAGCGGATCAGTTCCCGCGGGTAGCACATATTATATGTATGTTATGCCGGTACGACAAAATAATAACTAAACGCTTGCAAGCAATGAATATCTTTGGAATTTATTGACAAAATGAAAACGGCAGCAAAATCTTGTCAAAGACATGGTTATACGTGATACCTATTTATAAAATGCCTTAAATAAATGAATGGCCAGTTTTTGATGCGGGTAAATATGCATAGTTTAAACGAAGCGAAGTGAGGGCGGGTACAAAGAAATACTAAAATAAAAAGAAGACTTTTTTGATCTTTTGTGACGCGTTGTAAGTAAAGTGGTACCTAATGGTAAACCCGCTTAAATGTGAATCGGATAGCACATGTAGAGTTCCGTACCAATGGGCTATATGAACCCTAAGTATTCGGTCATAATTTTTTTGAATTACGCCTTTTTAAGTTTAGAAATTATTTTTATCGCTTATAGTCATATCAGTTGCAATATTACGTATGTATTCTGTGAAAATTTTAAGTGACTTCATCACTCCGGTCAAAAAATAGAGCCCTATTAATCGTTTGGCAAACAGACATATAGCCGATATATATAAATAGGATTCCATAATTATATTTCTCTTTGGGTGAATACCTATTACATAAGAATAAAGCGAGTTAGACCCTTTTCTGTACCAGATGGATGTCTTCACATGTCCTTAAACTTAAAATTTATCATGTAAATAACGATTAATACAATATAATTACAGTCTATTATGTGTGCATAATTAAAATCTATTGTTTTTTTATTATTAACGTACAATGCGGCGAGGGTACATAGTGCAAGGACTACATAACTTATGCCATAAAAATAAATAGGAATACGACTGGGAAATAATAAAAATTAAAGTTACTTTTGTCAATGTATTTACCTGTCTATTTTATAAAACACATGTACTATTTTATATTTACTTACGTACACAAGTAAATTTCGTGGCAACTTTGATATAATTTAAAATGTACTTATTAATTTAATCAGAATTTTAGATAAAACTTAGCTTTTTTGTGAATTATTTTTGATTAATAATTTAATTACATTTAATCTGTTAACTTGTCGTATTTTTTCTCCAAATTCTTTTTTATTCGACTTTTATTTTATGAGTGCAAAATAATAAAAAATTTATTTTATTTTATTTTTATTTATTTTTTTTATTATTTACTTTTTACTCTTCTTGAGCCCCCCGCCATATTTGATTTAAAATCTGTAGGTTATTTAAACCTGTAAAGGTATCCATAAAATGTAAAAACCTTTCAAAATGAATAGTAGATAGATTCGCACGTGGCACGGGTAAGTAGGTGCCGTTATCTAGAGCGGTACTTGAATAATTAATTCATATCATCAAATTAAATGATTACTTAACCAATCTCGATTTATATCAGGCCCAATTAAAATAATATTGATCTCCTAAACACGTTTTAATTTAAATAAAAGTCACCATGGAAGAACAACTTAGTGACGTAGGTACATTTAATATATAAATAGCAAGCATAGTAGTTTTTTGGTATTGGATCGGAATAGGCCGAAGCCAGTAACTATCACAGGCACTCATAGTATTTATTATTAGAGCTTACCAAGGGCAGCCGTTATCTTATCAATATGGTGCGTGCTGGGTAATCGATGGCAGTTTAAAGTAATGAACAGATTTCAGAAAGTTCCTACGTAATTCTTTTTGAATCTATATTGTCGCTAAGTAGATCATCATGTTTAATTCCCATTTTATCACGTGAAACCAAACTTAAATAAATAGTATTTATTTTACTGTAGAACACGTCTCACGTTTTTATTCAACTTCCTTGAATGATAGTGGTAGTTATCATAGTTAATTATGTTAAAAAAAATACCGGTACACGGAAGGGACGTCGTTAATTTTTTTTACAAATTGTGTAACTTGATACACATAATACCTACTGATAAAGTTAGTGTCACTAAAGTTTTAAAAAACTACTGGTATTTCATAATATACAACAATAGATATGGACCTTATGTCTAGTCACGTGTTACTCCTCAAAACCCTGTAAGTACATACATATATGTTAAAAAATGTTAAAGCATCCACTTGTTTTTGCATAAACATCAAGCGCATTTCCTTTAGTTCCTGTAATTTCACAGGAATTGAATTACGTAAATATAAAGCAGATCTACTGCTTCATAGTAATATTTTCTCTCAAGGAACAGAAACAGGTCGGCAGATAACATTTTACCAATACGTAGGAGTTAATGGGTGGTACTGTTCTTAATTAATTGCCTTGTATCATCGCTTGTCGCTCGTCCGCAATTTATAAAAAAAATCGACCGGAGCAAACATTTAAGCGACATATATTTAGCATACACTATTGGTTAGTGATGTGTTATTTCTGTTGTCAAAGCATAGAGCGCGACACAAGGAATCCTAGTGAGGGGGTATAAGCGTTTTAGCGTTTGTTGTTTACTTAAGTAAAAAATTAACTCTTTATAAGACAGTTTACATAAAGCGTTTGGATACAGCGTTATCAGTTACTAGCTTCTGCCAGCGATTTCACCCGCATCCCGTGGGAACTACTTCGCGTTCTTCAGATAAAAATATAAAACAATTATTCAAGTCGGTTCAGTAGTTTCGAAGTATATTCATTGCAAACAAGCAAACAATCAAATCTTTCCTCTATAAAATATTAGTATAGACTACGTTTACGACGACGCGGCGACGTACCTTACAAAAAAATATACCTATAGAATAGGTTTATGACGACGCAACTTTATTTTAACTAATCGGTTTAGTAACGAAGGCTCGACTTCGCCAAAATCTTGAAAATAATTGGAAATTTAACGTGAAAATTTTTTTCAGAAAACATATTAATTGGATTCATGGTGCGTGCAGCATTTGAACCCGGCTAACTCACTTTGGCAGTTTAACGTTCAATCCAATCAGTTAATCATTGTGCAAATATAAATTAGATTCCATGAATTCATTAAATATTAATATAATTATAGCGTTGGCATTTTCTTTAACCTCATTCTAATAAACAGAGCAAAAGATAATTGGTTTAAGAGTGGAATAAATGACGACGCTACCATTTTATTTCTACTATTTTTATGCTCATTTACACGCCCATAAATTATTCATTTCACATTTTTTTTCAGGTCCTTACATTTCTTGATTCTTTTGAAGTAGAAATTAGTTGAATTTGAAAGAGCAAAGTAACTAAGCTGTCTTATCCAGGCTGAACTATACCTAATTGCGAATACTGAATATGTTCAAATTTGTTAAGCTTAGATTGACTTAACACCCTACAGGACTTAGTTTGTCTAACGAATTTTAAACAATTCAAACAAAACAAATTCATCATCATCATCATCATTCATTCCTAATTCACCTTGTTTTTTAGTTATTCTATAGGTAGATGAAGCCACAAAATAATTAACAATTATATGACATCGACTGCATCAAAATGGGCAAAATTTTGAAATAAATAAATATTAAGAACATACAAAATTAAAGTGATGTAAGCTATTGTTAGATTGATATTGTTAGATGGAGTTTAGTAAACATATGCCTTGATTCAGTATGAGCAAAGATTAATGCGGTAGGTAAGCACCGAGGTTACATACAGCACGCACCTAGTTTAATGTCTTTCTATGAGTGGCAATTTGCAACTTACACAATTTTCAAGAGAAGATTTTTCAGTTAGAAAATGTGTTAATATGTATAATCAATTGCAATTTACTACTCCTTCATTTGCAAAGCAAAAATTTTGGTTATTTATCAAGTGACCTATTAATTAGTAAAAACGTTTAAAATACAAGGGTAGTTAGGTATTTACTAGTGTATAAAGATAAAAATAAAATTATCTTTTCCTTCCTTTATTTTCAAACCTATAAATATGTATAATCGTGAATCATACCATGTAATATATGTATAAATGATCGCAGCGATGGTTTTTATCTTAAGTTCTTATAATAAGGCAGTGATATTTTAAGTAACACGAAAACCATAATTTATGTCTCTAAAGAAGATGTTGGTTGAAACATAAATCAGTGGCCCGCAACCAGTTTGCCTCCTTATACAAAACTAACAAAAGCATCTGGCAATCCATGATTCTCTTCTGTACCTATCGTAAGGGGAATCTTGAAGCGAATCATCTATCCTTACAAATTTTTTGAATGTGAAAATAGCTATTTATTTGTGTGCATGTCTACGTGTCTACCAGTCTGTTGCTTGAATAGTATGAAATTTTGTACAGAGATACATTAAGATTCGGGAAAAGGCGTAGGATTTACTCCGATATCACATTCCCTTCGAATAATTTTAATAGTATTAGTCGTTTTCCGATTACAACGCGGGCGAAGCTGCGGGGAAGTCTAGTTATACGGAAAATCTAGTTGAAACGAGTCGCAAATAAACTCTGCGTATTTTGCATTAAACTTCCTCCCAATAATGTGTAAACAAGAAAACGTTAAATGAGAACTAATCTAGACTGCGTACTAAAACCATGCCATAAATTAGTAGACAAACACAAAACTTATATAAATGTTATTTTTTCTTGTAATTGGTCTTACCCTATAAGACGCACCCTAATTTTTTTCTCAGATATATATTAGATTCAGATATAAAATAATTCGATTATTGTTATAAGCAGGTAGGCATAATTATATAAGTACAACAGAGTTACAGCGGATTATGTAGAGACGATGTAGAGACGTGTCACACGTAAAGAATAAGTAAGGGGATTTTACCAGCGGGTTAAAACGAGTCCATTGCATCGTCAAAACATACCATTCAATAAATCTTTGTTTACGCTTGAACGATCAAGATCACATTCACAAAATATATGTAGGTATGATACTGTCCGACAATGATTCATGCAAAGATCTATCTTACTTCTTTATAAAAAAATAGCCAACGAGGACAACGCCAAACGTGCCATGATTTAATAATGGCCATGATAATGGCTAAATATTTTCGCTATATAAATAAGTAGAGGAGCGTTCGGTTCGGCGGTGTTTGAACGCATCTTGTCGGTCGACCTCATTAGTATTTCAAGTGCAGTCAAAACAATGGGCAATGTGAAAGCTGTGGAGGTAATCCGCGCATACTGCCACCCACATCGTAGATGTAGGCAATTGTTAGGTTCATGTTTTACGACGCAGCTCGACTCCCAAGCCGGTCGAAGCCAACCGATGCATATAAACACCATGTCGACTTACATTCATGGAAAACCGTCTTTGCGAGCAATGTTACTGTCTTTCTGATTAATGATAACTTAATAAAAACTTCAACGTGGACAAGTAATAAGATGTACTACTTCGTAGTCCACTTTTATTAAATAGGTAAATATTATTAGGGATACTTCAAAGTACTAGTCTGATTTCACTTAAATGGGATAGGAATGGGACCACACGATAAGTACCAGCTTTCGAATATAAAAATAATTATCAAATCTGTTCACCCAGTTTCGAATATAAAAATAATTATCAAATCTGTTCACCCAGTATAAAGTTATGAGGTAGCACATACAGTGCTACTATCCTACTAATATTATAAATGCGAAAATTTGTAAGGATGTATGTGAGTGAGAGTGTGTGTGTTTGTTGCTCTTTCACGCGAAAACTACTGAATGGATTTTCATGAAACTTTGCAGTAATATAGTTAAGACATCGGAATAACATAATTTGTTAAAATTTATAGACATTTTTGAAGGGACTGGTTACCCGAAGCGAAGCGAGGGCGGGTTTACTAGTATTTGATATATAAGCTTGTGAGAATGGATGGTTACTCTTTCACGAATAAACTACTAGACGGATTTGGATGAAACTTGGCACTGCTATAGCTTATGTTCCAGAATAACTCATAGGTTACTTCTTATCCCGAGTTCATAGTCTTTAATTTACAGTGCAATACGTAAAGTCATTCGTAATATACTTATGAGTCCTCAGTTCTCTATTAAACAGTCTATGCAGCACACGTGTTAGGTCTAACAGGTTTTCGAGTCGATTTTTTATTTTTATTTTGGGTATGTTGGGAAAAGATATTTTATGTGTCTTATTGTTGAACACCCGCTGATACTCACAGCACAAGTGACAGCCTTCCTGTGTCCCACAAAGTCCTTGTCGCATTTCCACCCTTCCCGCTCTACCACCTGTGCTGTGGGCCCGCCGCCATTCATTGCATGCGCCGACAGCACATACTGTCCGTCGGGGGACCAGGACAGACGGAGCACATGGGTGGTACCTACAAATAAAAAAATAATTCCAATTTTAAATCCATTCAACTCTGATTACTCATTGCATTTTAAATGTTGTTTAAAATGTTACCGCCACACTCTTCAAATGGTTCAGTTATAAGAGTTTCTTGTGCCCAATCTGCCGTCTTCCAAACCCGCAGGGATTTATCATCCGACTGTGACGCTAAATATTTGCCGACCTGAAATTAAAATACAATTACAACTTTAACACAATTGTATATTATAAGCATTTTATCAATAACACATATTTATTTTCGATGCCCAGTATGTAAAAAATCTTTTGGGCCATTCTCAAAAAGCCTTTATCCTAAAGTTTCTATATAATTGGTATGGATTCATTTCACAATTTAATATTAAACAATTTTATGCCTGCCTATCCTACTATCTACATAATATATAATCATTTAATTCTGATATCAATATAAATATAAATAATTGTAAATGTAACAACTCACAGGATCCCAAGCCACACCTTTCACAAGCCCAGTGTGCCCGCTGAGCACGCAGAGCATCTCGGGGAACTTCTCCGCGTTCCAGATGATGATAGTGTTGTCCACGCTGCAGCTGGCCAGCCATTTGTCCAGCGGCGACCACGCTAGATCCAACACATCACCTGAAAAATTTGGCAACCCATTGAATTAAATGGCTCAATACTGAGCATGGATCATCATGTTGTGGAGGCCTAAAACATATTTCACCATACTGTTGCATTGCCAATTGGTGGGGTACAATAACCAACCGAAGTATCGGAAGTTTTCATGACACCATAGGGCCTTCAACACAGCTTAACAAGTAACAACTGCTGTCTATCGACAGTAAATGAACAAATTACAATAACGAGTACAAATCAGAGATCATCCATCTCTTCTTGATGATGTATGAACCAGAGGATGTCATTGATACATTTTCTGCTAAGAAAGATACACATGCTCTCAAACCCCTGACCAGAATATAAAAAAATATTTGTGCCTGACTCAAGTGAGAGCATGGTAGCTAGCTAGTACCCTCATGATTAAACTAGATGGCACAACATTGTACAAAAGGCTGCATGAGGAGCAAGGAGGGTTGGCTTGGACTCAAATATGAATTAAAATGAAGTCCAAAATGTTGAATGTAATAACTTGTAAAAGATTTTTTTATAATTTCAATATAACCAATAGAATTGCTTTATATCTCACATGCATAAAACATGATTTACATGTTTTTTTATTTATTATACTCATGTTTTGACAACTTAGTTTTATTATTTTGGAAATTCCGCTTGCATTGCATTCTAGTTATTTTACCAGTTATTGAGTTAAAACAATAAATTACTACAAATTGCATGTCTTATACAGATGTTTAATATAGTTTCTAAAAACAATTATTTAGAACACACCGGCATGTCCTCTCAGAGTTGAGAGACATCTCCAAGTTTCACCCTTGGTCTTCCCGGCTGCACCGACAGCCACACTGAGGCCCCAAACCATCACCAGCTTATCATCTCCCCCGGAAGCCAGATATCGTCCACCATTGCTCCACCGCACACAATTCACACATGCTGAAAATATATTCTTCAATGTATATTAGTTTTATTAAAAGTTTAATGTGAATAAAAAGGTAACCAATCCTGTAATCGTTCCTAATAAATATGAATTAATAGAAATAATTCCAGTTTACACATAAAATAAACATATGACATCGTCTCTCTTATTCTTATAATAACATATATTTTGTGATAATATGCTATAAAATTATTTATATAAAAAAGATGCTAGCAACTATACACAAATGTAATTCCTATGACTCTAGTATGTGAATTGGTGTACTCTTTATGAACAGTTCAACAATAAAATACGTTGTTCATACAGGATACTTGAGTAAAAAAAAAATGGAAACTAACCTAAATGGTTGTCCATTTGGCACAGCATTTTAGGAACATTCGGGTCCGATTCCGCCGCTTCGTACAAAACCGGGCTCAAGTTCCAGACCACAACTCTACCGGAGTCCCCGCCCTGGCCTCCAGTAGCAAACCTCTTTCCCGTAGGATGAATATCAACAGAAAAAATTGGTTTATCTGAAAAACAAAGCCAAACCTAACCCCTAGCACGGACATTTTTACCAAATAACAGCATTGATCCGTCAGAATAAGGACTCCTTACCATTGTGATTAACCCAACAGGGCTTTACGAGCTTCATTTATAAAACAAATAGCGATTCGACTGTTCAAAGTTGTAAAAGTGGAGAATTAATTACAGTATTTCTTTACGGTTATTTATTTATATTTTTATTATCTTATTGACAATGACAAATTGACAGCGAATCACAGATTATGGAGCAAATATGAAATGACCATAGAGTAGCTACAGACTATATCAGAAATAGACTATCTGTTGTGTAAGCCGCGTTCCGGGAGTTAATCATAACTCTCCAAAGTGTTCTATAAGCATTATGGTCACATAGCATTGAGATTTGTGTGTTCGTTTGTCATTTTGATCGCTCACGTTCAGTGGAATGCGTTGTTGCGTTCCATTTAAGCCACACAACACTATTAGCATTAAGTTACCAAAACGTTCGAACGACGCTTTTCCTATTGAAAAGACGTTTTGGGTGTTTTGGGTACTATAATGGAAGCGCCCCGTGCATGCCCCGTGTTATGTGACAAAGTCAGTGTCGACACTTGACAGTGTTGAAATATGTCATTTGTCATTGTCAATTTACAGTCTTGTCAATGTCATTGTCAATATTGCTCGCCGTAAGCCCGCATGGAGTGGTCCCTTCCTTGGTTTTATAATTTTATGAAATAGAATTAAAAGCCGAATAACAGAAAACTTAATAGCGGCATGAGAGGAGCCAACACCTTGATACCAGCCCGTTTTCTAACTCTCCTCGGCCATTTGTGTGTGCTGATAACGTTACTATGGGAGACAAAGCAGAGTGTAAAACATTGTTTGCCCAGTCACCATCACGACAATTTTTACCAGATATATCACAGCCGGTGAGTATTTGTTGCTGGTTTTTGTTATATTTCAGTACTGGAGCTTGATCGAATTGAGTTTTCTGTGAAGATTGTAATTTTTATTAATAATCTCAGTGATGTTACGGTGCGAATATATTACGCTAGTATCATGACGTCTATGCGGTATTTTTGTGGTTGTGGTATAATGCTTTCAATATGGGCATGTTGTTTTAATTATCATACTATCATCATAATATTATGGTAATAAGGCAATATTATTGCAAGAAGATTAGGACTATAAGTAGGATATAATTTTCATTTATTTATACATAGCTATGACCATGACACGGTTGAAAGACTGCTATGTAATGTATCATAATCATAACATTATACTTTGACTGTTTGGAATGACACGGTGTAAATAACTCACCTTGGATATTTTTTATCAAGCTCATCTCAAATGGTTCATTTAAAATCATGAGAGTCATAGAAGTATTAAAAAATATAAAAACTGAATTTTGTTTCTTAACAATTTATTCTTTTTGAAGGTGTACTTCTTTGTTGAATGTTTAATGTGGGTAAGAATGTGAAATTGCCTTTTAAAATTTCACAAAATGCAGAAATGTCAATATTCAAAATATTGTTTACTTAGTTACACATGTACCACCAACATCGGCCCCCCCAGTCCGTCTTTAGTGTCTAATAGGCAATCTCTGTTCTAGGAAGAAGACACCTGACGTTGCATTCTTGTACT
>DWJQ01000218.1:0-16576 GCA_018248915.1 Hesperia meskei straton | reverse complement strand
TATGTATAATACATGCATATATTCCCACGAGAACGGGATCCACGCGGGTGAAACCGCGGGCGGACCGCTAGTCTTTATATAAGTATCAACGTGTTATGTATAAAGCTTTAAAGAAATGTTTAATTCATGCCAATATTATGAATGCGAAGATAACGAAGTCTGTCTGTCTTGTTGTCTGTCTTTAAACAACTTAACCGATTTTGATGACATTTGGTACAGATATAGAGATGACATTGTGAGAGAATCTAGGATATTTTTTATCCCGGAAATTAAACAGTGAAAGCGATATAATATATAATACTGTAGTGAAATGTCGGCATTTTTAAATTTTATTAAATTGAAGAAGATAGGTAAATGGCCGGCGCTGTCAGTCGACCGATTGATGTTTTGGTACAATGATGCCTTGTTTAATTTCCCCCGCGTTCTCTACAGGTATTTTGCAGGTAAAAATTAGTAGAGCCATAAAGGTGCAATCAAATATTTTTGACGTTTTTTTCTTCAAACGCAATCAGTGGCCAAACACTCCGTAGCGTAGATCACTCACGAACAATACCTTATTTATGTGGATATTTTTGACGTGCCCAAAATATTTAGGTATTTGTATTGCTTTATAAATAAGTAGTAAGTATCTTATTTACCCCTAGTGATACTTCTCTGAAGACCGAAATCAACCCTCAATTCGAAATGTAAAATCAACTTATCCGAACAGTAGGTATTCCATTTCTACTGACAACCAAAGTAAAAAGTTAATAGCAAAATATTTGACACAGATTATTATTATCTGTCATCCTTTGTGTTTTCATACAAATATCTCATATCATTTACACTGAACATAAATAGAACATTTAATTTAGAAATAACGGCCTTCATGATCGCTTGCAGTGAGCGTTACAATAGCTGAGACATTCGTTCCAAGTTTTTGTCTAATATAGACACTGTTGGAATTGTAATTTTGTACCAAATAAAAGAAACGAGGGTGTCGACACGGCCGTTTTGTTTTGTAATTAACAATGGAACGACTTTCGTTGCGACGGACCTCATACGGTGACCCTTTAGATGAAAGCACAGTTCGTTTGTTTTGAACGAATTATTAGTCTGGTTTAGCACACAGGACATTACAATCGCTAGTGTATTTTTTATCATAATTCCTGTAAGCAACGACTTAGTCTTTTGATGGTAACAATGATTTATTTATAGTCTATGAGTCATCGGTAGCCATTAGTCGGGCTTATTGTCTTAGCTAACAATTCTAAGGCTCGCTGCACACTGCCTTCTCTCAGTTGGATAGCTTTGGTTGTTTACAAACATTTTATTAAGGTGTTATGTTTATTGGCTTCTTTAGAAGGTGATCGCTATTGTTACGTTTACTTGATTTAGTGCATTTAAGTTCGAAACAACAGGTGTTTATTGATGTTTTGTTTGTATATTATATCATAAATCATTCTGTACCTACAACCTACATATTGTATCGAACATTTTTACAAACTTCTGTTTATGTACTTCCGAAAACGGATTGGTCTGATAACGAATCAAAATTTAAATTTTCATATAAAGCATTCCGTCCAGACGTATATTTATTTTTAAATTATTATGTATAAATATTAAATAAATACTTATATCAATTTACTAAGCGTAATCACTCGAGCAGATAAATAATTGTTAGCAGTAATTAATAGATACATAGGTATATTTTTAATTTAACAATTTCATCATTCACTAATCGTTTAGCAAATAAGCGAATCACTCGTCGCTCAGTGGGTGACCTTTTTTCTGTCAATTATTGAATTCGAGTTAGGGGATTCAATAAGATTTTTACCTTTGCCAGAAGCAATTATTGAGTATAATTTAATACTACCATAAAATTAAAAAATATATTTGTCTATGCATGTACCTACATAAAATAGATTTTTTAATTTACGAAATAACAGCCATACTTTTGTGTACAAAGTAAACTTGAGCCAGATAAAATACATATATCTAGCAGATGATAATTTCGTTCTCGTGTACCTACTCTAAAGATATTACTAGATTACACAATAAAAAATGAAAGAAGCCTCACAAAATTCTTAGGAATTGTATAACTTTATGTAATAAAAAATTATGTTCGTATCTGTATCGAAGCTCTGCTAAATCTGTAGTATTCCTTAAGAGTATTATAATAAAATTATATTAATAAAGAACCAGTTTGGAGGTTAAATAAACGCATGGCAACCCATAACTATTGGGTTAGGGATTCCTCTTACAATGATTGGGATGTATACAGCCAATTTTCCGCCACGCTGGGTTACTGCGGATTGGCAGATATCTTATAAAATATTATAGAGAACTACGAGTATTAGATACGCAGGAAAGATTAAAGATTTCAGTTGCTAGGAAGGTAGATTTTAGATATACCAATGCGCTCATTTTTGAAGAGTTTCTTACAGCTTTTAGCATTGGAACGTGATCATCCTCAAATCCTTGTCATTGTTTGAAATGAAGGTATGCGCATGGTATACCTAAATAAATGTAGTATTTAGTATGTATCTAATTTAGTACCTACCTATGTACCAATGTGATGAAGGTAGTAACTGAAGAAAATCTGATGAGTCCAATACTGGGGTTTCCACTCAAAATTGCCTTAATATATACCCGTAGGTTAACCCTAGAACGCCAATATAAAATGAATTTAACTCAAAATTCGATATTCAATTTAAAAGCCACTGTAGCGAGAAATATTACATGCAAAATTTAATTTGCGTTTATTGGCATTGAGAACTTGAGAAATGTGCTCGTAGATGACAGAGGACTAAAGTTAATTAAATCCTGGCACCGCAAAAGTTTGAACCGTGTCCAACTTTGAAATTCCTTCCTATAAAACGTACTAAACTTATTTTTCCATTTGTTTTGATTGCTTTTAAGCTTATTTTTGCGTTTTCATTTATTTGAAGTTTTGTTGGCGGAAGAAAAAAGAAGAGGAAAGGAAGAAAGAAAACTCTTCTCTCAAGCCCTCGGCCAGACCACAACCAATCATTTATAAGTTGACTAAAGGGTAGTATATAACAGCTAGGTTCAAAACATTATCACCAGCATAACCCTTCTTCAGGGTATGGATATATTTTTGTTCTTATGCGTAAGCTTTTGCTAATAAATAAACGTCAATAAAGAATTGTAATTTCGTGTCGTATCTCACACGGACATTAGTAACCACTTAATTCTTTGATATCCACAAAGAAGTAGATGCTTCAAGTTCGATTTCCGGTCAAGATACGAAGGGATGGGTGTAAATGTAATGATCGCAATAATTTTGTGTAAAAAAGCTACCTACCTACCAACCGTTTTGTTTTGGGGTACGGCCATGACTACAAAACGATTGATTTAAAAAAGGGCATCGCAAGGAAAAGAACTCCCCTGCAGAGCCGGCGTTGCATTGGTGAGTTCCTGGTGTTGCTCCGTGTCCAATAGGTAGCTTTTGGGCTTGGGTCTACGTCAGCTATAGAAAACGTAACTTAGTAATGTAACGCAAGTGTTACTGTAGAAAAAATTAAATAACCTCCAGTTTTGAATTTTTCAGAGTGCAGTTTTATTTCATCTACGTGTAGGAAATCCACGAACCATTTTTATTATATTTATCACTTTTCAAAAGGGGTTCTCAGTATGGAAGAATTTAAATATAGTTACATAGATCCTTTGTCGTGTTAAACATAATTATGATTTATTTATTTTTAAGTTATAAATAATAACACTTACCTACCTAATGCTTACTTATTGCTAAACGTATTACTAATTACATCGAGTCATGCAACAACTATTGATGGTTGGCCGAGTAATTAGTGGCCACATTTCTTATCCGCTTTTGTGTCTGGAAGGGCACAATAAGTTTTTGGGTCTGCTTATTATGTGTTATAATATTTGTTTTTATTATATTAGTCGCTGCGTAACCTGCGTAAGATTAAAACTGTGTTGCATTTAATAATTGTTGGATCTGAATTTTGGCACAGTGATCGCCCTCCAGCGGACTGATTTTAAGTTTAATATACCAAACCAATATTATATTTCAATAAACCAAAAGCATATTGTCAACTAATACATGTTTTCGTATAATAAGAACCCTGAAAACGAAACAAAATACTTATTTTATGACTCATTTATTCTATTTTACTATACAAAGAGACGATTCATTATTACTCCATATTAAACGTCAGGAAAAAATGTCTTTTGATGTCAAGAATATCGTAACGATATAACGTTACTAAGATGTCATGATTTTTCTTCGTCAGCCTGAGTTGGCTGGCAATGAATATCAATAGACATTAAGTTAACCTGTATAAAACATTTCTAGATGTAACAAAAAATGTACCTGTGGATGAAATATTTCTCTTTTCTAGTCTATCTCCTATGTAGAGACATAAACCACTTACATGTTTAGGGTTCCGTAGTATTATTATATGTATTGTATAGATATGTAGCTTTTAGATACAGAACCTTCTATACAATAAAAGTTATAAAATGCTATTCTTTTCAACTGGTATGGCAGTCCAGCACATTGCTTTTAGACCTTTTAGTATCGGATGAGGATTTTGACATTTTATGCATGTTAAAACTCGTGAGTGCGTGTCATAATATTTTTTTATTTTACTCCAAAACTGTATTAACCCTTACCGATTAAGACAGTATCAGTCAACTAGTTTGTTACCTAATACTTTTTAAATTAATTATTTACTCAATAAAAGAAAAAACAGGAAATCTATTCCACGCGCTGACAGAACAAACATCATTGTTCAATCTTCATTTATCATCCGAAGACAATACTGCAGAGACCCTATCGACGACAACAATACAAGTAACAGTACCTACAACAAGATTTTATTGTTTTACGAGCTAGCTCCTGAATCCACAGGAGACAGCACCCAACATTTTAACCAAAGACCTTCAAACAGGCAATTAACCAGATTTACAACCGTACTACGTTCTGGGAACGACGGAGCGTATTTAGTAGTCGTTTTCTATTGAATGTCGCGACAGACGGACACAATCGGCTTTGTTTCAGCATGTGATGATAGGCGTTTAGACGAAATTTTTGAAATGAAAAGATTTACTTATTGAGATTTTTTGAATGCGTTCCAATGTTTCCTCAATGTAGACTTTTCGAACTGTTTTGACAATAAGTGCTTTGAAAATTATATTTTTGTAGGTTCTTAGTACATTGATTTTATTTGATTTCCATCGTATTTAAAATAATTTTTGTTTGAAATATAATTGTGTCTATAAATTAGAATCTTAGTAATGATTGTTATATTGTCTTGGTAATTTTATATACCTACCTACTGGCAGCTCAAAATAGTTAATTTATATTGACCAACGAGGGATTAAATGAGCCACATGATATTAAGTGGTCATCGTAGTCCAATACTTGTGTGTAAAAGAGTGTAAGTGAGTTTTTATATAATTCGTAAAAATATTTCTACTCTTCCAGGTTCTAAGTCCTGCTTTGCTCAGAATAATTACATAAAAAATCCTTAAATGACCTTGATACTTTGTTATTCAATAAAAATACATATTATAACTTGACAGAGTTGATATTGACAAGCACATGTTCCTTACCATGTTATTTCATTACGTTTTTGGTTAATTGACTCAAGCAAAAGGGCGAGGTGACTTTCGTTCCATTCTGTAAAAAATAACATCGTAATGAAATTCGACATCAAATCTTTAAGGTGAGCTCGTACGATTGTGTAATCACACTGTAAAGGTTAAATGAGTTTTAATAATACAAAATCCTTTCTATAGCTTTTTGGTGGACCTTATATTATAACAGCAGTTAAGAAAAAATTAATTTGTAGGTAGTACTTCTTCATATTACATGACGTAGTGGGTATATTTAAGTATAATGGAGGTTTAGTACCTACATTTTACAAAAATTGCTGACTATAAAATCCTCAATTTAAAAAATTCAAGTAATGTACTCTAAATAACTATATCTAGTAATCATTAACCATAACCATTCTAATATCGTTTGCTACAAATATTAGCTGTATTATATAGTTAGGTAGCTACTTATTAAACACCAACGCACACCGTAAATGCCAAGTAAAGCTCCCTCAATATTCCGAGTGGTTTTGAAGCGGATATTGCTGGTTCAATAATTCTATCAAAGTTTGTAAACATTTACAGTAATTTAAAAGATATAGATTAAAGTCAGTGTGACGTGGTTCACTATAATTTGTAACCGTCATCCATCCATCCATCAACCTTTCGCGGTCCACTGTAGGACGTAGGCCTCCCCTAACTGGCGCCACTCTAACCGCTCCTGAGCCATCTGAATCCAGCGGATGCCCGCCGTCTTCTTCAGGTCGTCAGTCCACCTGGTCGGGGGTGCCATACGCTCCTTTTTCCAAGACATGGTCTCCATTTGTAACCAAAAGTCACTAAATTCGCGTTCGATATGGAATCCGTTTTGCCTATACTCGAGTCGCTGAGCTTATGGAATTGCTACATCTTTCCAAAATCTGACTAATTACCTGTGTTCCCAGTTAAATTCAGCTTGTAAGCATTTACTACGGGCATTTTTAGATCACGCCGCGCCAGTCTTAAATCTACTTTAATCCGATGTGCGAAGGCTGGAATTTGTGTGCCATGCAAATATACATAACCAATTCCAGATCGAAAGCGACGGACTATAATCTCGATGGTACCTACACTACCTACTCATGCATCGTGCCAAAGTGTTACCCGCCTGGTTAGCTACTAGGTTCTACTAAAATGGGGCGTAATTGTTTTGGAGACCAAAACCCAGTAAGAATAATATGAGAATAAAAAATGTGTGAGTGATGTGTTTGATGATAGTTATACGTTATGGGTGACGGTGACTATTTGACATCGCATGTGTGCTTTCGTCAGTGAATTACATATAAATTGTCTCCAAACTTTTTGTATGCTTGAAATTTACTTTTCCTACATAGGTATGCTGTGGAGGTCAATTTAATAACACGTATATAACACAATTACCTACTACATAAATGTACACTCATAAAAACTATGCCTCCCCTGGCTGTCTAACAGCAATAAACCTAGAAGCAATCAATAACAGTATAACCATTCGCAATTCTGTCATCAGGTAGCCGAAGAAAGAATAACCACCCATCGGTAGCATTATAGTTTGGTTTGCAACAATAAACACCACTAACTTTCGTTCTAAATAATAAGATAAAGCCAGAACGGAATTCGTGAGCTGAATAGAGTTGTTTGCGGTTTAGATTCAACACAGACGCATCAGGGGGGTCGCATTGCTACCGAACAGTAGGAATTCTCTTTGTTCTTGCGTCGACATGAGGTCTTAAACTGCGGTTACCCATACATTAACGAACCTTGTGCTTTACTTACAACAAATTAAGACATTGAAACACTTTACGGACATTAAATTGTTCTGCGCGTTCTCGGAAAATATCCTCAGTGAAGTCCACAGCTGAAAGTCAATAACATTCGCGGAAATATAAAGAAGTTGATTGTTTTATGATAAAATGTCGATTCCTCGAATGCCATTCGCCGCCGGGTTTATTAATAAAGTTACTTGTAAGGTTACTTGAGTTCTTCAATTTCATGAACTTTATTACGGCTGTTACTGATTTTATTTCGAGTATTTGGCGACAGGTTCATAAAATACAAGAATCTGCTCAGGCGTATTTATAAATTTTTTAATGTCTTTAGTAAAGATCCAGACGTGCCTACATTTCTACTGGTAATCATTACTTACCAAGTCTTAGTTCTTTAAGAAATAAAAGGTAGGTTACTGCTATCTCGTATAGATCACAACTTCTAAAAAGTTTTATCTGATAGTAAATAGATAGATAGATAGTTTTTTAAAACATGCGCGAATTTCAAATTTAAAATCCCATTTAGTTACTTGTTTTTGATAGAATTAAATTTATTTTGAACATTGATTTCTTTATAAAATACCTGTGTGTTTATGTGTTTAAGAGAGAAAGAAATAACTTATTTTGGTCTGAAAACATTGTCACAATACATAATCATAAAAATGAGGGAGAAAAATACAAAAACCAGAGAGTCGAGAGGAAGCAAAAATATGTACAGTAATATAAAAATAACACATCCTTTAATTCCTTTATTTCCGCCTGATGCACGATGCAAATATCGAGCTCTATATCGTATCTATGTACATATGGTTGACATTGACAGTAACTGTATTGTTAGTACATTATTGGGTTGTTTGTGCAACATGATGAAGGAAATATGAGACCAATAACAGTATCTTGTTACGTTGTTAACGAGAAAGCTTCACAATTATTTGATTGAAAGGTTCCTATTGTCCGAGCTTAATGGAAGACACAGACACAAAGGCCCGACGTAACGTTTGTATCATATGTGGTGTATAACAGTTGAATAATTTTGTTTTGCTTTTAACTTTGTTTTAGGACTGGGAGTTAATTAATGGAATTGTTGTTCGGTTTCCCGAAAATGAAAAGTTCGTTAATTGAAAGTAAAGGTCTTAGGTTTATTATACAAGTTTGATATTGCGCAATAGTGAAATGGGAATATCAAAGGTAAATAATTATTATACCAAATTATTTTATACTAATAACAGTGGAAAACAGTCGAAAATGTTTTGTGTACCCGATTAATATTATATTTTGAGAAAAATTTGAAGTTTTTGGAATTTTGAGTCCACGCCTCGCCTCACCAGGGCACCAAACCTCACCTCGCCTCATCACATCTCCTATTAACACCTCCTGCTGAACCAGCTACTCATAGTATAAAGGTACAAAATTTCTTCGGTAAAAATGACTCCCTATTTTTGAAGTACCCAGTAGCTAGCCAGGCGAGTAAAACACCATGCATTATTAGGTAGCCTCGGGATTAAACTAAAAAGCATAGAGATTTCCGAGAGGTGAGACCTCATGCTCTAACGTTTTGGTGTTCATGACGGTGTACCACAAGCAATGGAGGTCTGAACTGAAGATGGATGGAGATCCTTATATCCCTATCAATAGTAACGTACAATACAATTTTGCTGTTCGTCCTCGGGACGTATAACTCGCCACCCAAGTTTGCCACACACGTAATGGGCGTATCTACTTTGTCACTTTGAATGCAACCGGGACACAGAGATATATCTCACGAGGACAAAAGATCGAACCGACTAATTCGTGGCTAATACATCAAATACGAAAGAAAATGAAGATCGTTCGATTTTTGACAGAGCCGCTAGAGTTATTGACGTTTATGTTGGAGTATTGTATATGGCGTCAGATGTATGAATGGAAGCGGGGTAACGAAATAGGTGTGAAGTGTTTCTATTGTGTCTCGTTGTGTACAGGTATGGGATCTCGGAGGTCTATCGTGGCATGTCGACGAAATTACGTTTAACTTATATGGATCGGGATGTTGATAGAGATTTTGGCTAAGACTAGATCTTGTATTATGAGTTGTTCATTTCCTGGTTCTTGATTTGAAATAATAGAAAACTTTAATTATTTTTAACGATTAGTTCTTACGTGTGTTAGAAATTTTGACGGATTGAAATCATCATATTAAAAGAAAATTACCTGTTAAGAGACAAGAGAACTACCATAATAGAGTGAGCCTGTTGCCTGTTATTTACAAATCTTATATAATTATCCTAGTCCTTATCTGACATTATTTAATTGAAGGTAGGTATATCGAAGTCAATGTTAATTAGCGTTCCAAGTAGATTTTATTTAATTTATGTAGCTATAGTTGTGAAATCAGTATGACTTTATTTCTCAGAAATTATTTGAAATTAAAGACCCAAATGTAACAATGGTTGGTTCGATTCTCAGCGAGGCGGAAACTTTAATGATATGACAAAACTTCCGTTCTCGGTCTACGTGTGTGTCTTGTATTGGTCAACACAACAACGGTCAATCCATTTGAGAAATATGATGCTACGAGACAAACACACAGATATGTATATAGACACAGAGAGATACAGACTGGTCAAACTTGTAAAATACCTTTTTGTGCGTCGCGGGTTAAAAATGAGAAACTCCCGACTATCTCGCTCAATTGCTTCGTTAAATTATTCAACAGGATACTAGCAGAGGTACAGTGTACATAACCTTCGATGGAGCCGTGACGCTCGGGCACATTCCACATAACCTAGCAGTTCACAAGTCACATGTCCAATAAACTAAACGAATGAAAAATCAAAGCCCGAAGTTAACGGTTCAGTTAAATTTGTTTCTGACTATGTAAAACGTGCATGCAGTTAGTTCAAATAGCGATGTATTTTCGACGGTTTCACACTTTCACACTTTCAGAGGCACATTGTTGGAAAATTCAGGGGCGTACAGGCGAAAATATATCGTGTTACACTCGTGTCGGAATGTTATACTGACATTTAATTTGAGACTATTAAACCTGACTCCGTTTTCAGCTTGAATAAATTTTGTTTCACGTAAGCTGGATTCTGTGTAGGTTCTCCCCTAAAATAGATCTTATACTTATGCTCATGATGACTTAGCCCAGACTATTTATAAAAAAGTACAGGAAATACCTGTTCCCTTCATCTGAGATGAGACGTATTATGTAGGTACTTCGCAATCCATTTAATTGTATACAAATGTCTACTTTCCGTCCCTGTGATAAAAGTCCATTGCAGATTAAGGGCGAGGCTAAGTTGAACTGTGCATATAGACAGTTTGGTTTTTAGCGTCGACTTGAATTTGCATGTTGTGTATTTACGCTGTTCCTGTGCGAATTCATGGAGTTGTGAGTGGCTCTAATTTTCGAAAATTCTTAGTTAACCTCAACGTCTCCGACTAGGCGTAACAAATGCTGCCTATCTAATGACAACAATTTAGATGGCGGTCTAGCGAGCTTTCCCAAGTACGTATCTAAATACCTAGGAAGCAGTCATTGATTAAAATACTGACTGCGCCTGAAGTTAATGACTCTGTCCCACTAGTTTAACTGATTGGAATTGGAATGAAGCCACCGAAAAAGCTACATTTCATACGTAAATTTGGTACAACTTAAGTTAAGCCACAATTTACTCTACGTTTTAATACGCTACTAGAGTTTAAGCTCTACAATTAATTGCAAAGTTCATTTCAAAGATTAAAATGAAACGCCTGACATACACTGGCAACTAAGTTATTGTTATAGATAATATAAATTATACTGAAGTTACTGTTTACAAAGGTTTTGTTACATTTCGTGCCTCAATATTTTACAGAATTGTCGACATAGTTCTGAACTCCTGAAATTACTTTAAGCTCTAACGTATATCATACTCGTAAGAGAAAATTGAAATGTGTAAAGTTTTATACAATTTAAAGGTACTTACTTAATTTAGGTACAGCAATGTCTGCTACTATAAAACGTCTTAAAATTATAAGCTATATTGAAATTTGTTTATGTTAGTGGAATTAACGAAATTTTTTGGTTAATCAGATAGACAAAATTTGAGGCTATGGTGTACTTATTATTACTACTCGTAGGTAACGAGTATTTACTTTAGATGAATTTTATTCTCATATCATTTTCATCATAATCACATACCACGGGTTTCCTTTCAGAAGGTTTAGGCCATAGGCCACAAGCCACCACCATAGTTGATCTTGAAGAACCATTGGGTACGGTACATCTTGCGGTATCTGTGACCTATAAAGAACAAGATTCAGTTACTTTATTATCTATACCAGCGGTTCTTAACCTTTTTGGCTGGCGACCCAAAATGTGAAAATATTTACAAGTCCGCGACCCTGACATTTTATTGATTTTACAATGATTATAAAATAAAAACCAGCCAAGTGCGAGTCGGACTTGCGCACGAAAAAAAACTAAAAAATCTGACCTGTTGTATGAAAGCCTCATACATATTGTTTTATTGTAGCCATATTAGTCACAACGCCATCTCTTGGACCGAAAGGTAGCTGAACTATCGCTGAGGCGTCGAAAGTTCAGTTACCTTTCGGTCCAAGAGATGGCGTTGTGACTAATATGGCTATTGCCGCTACAACAACAAATACTAAAAAACACAATAAAATAAATATTTAAGTGGGCGTACGCCCACTTAAATATCTATTTTACCCAAATACATCATCTGTGAAAATTTCAACTGTGTAACTATTAGATACGGTTCATGAGATACTTACAGCCTGACGGACAGACGGACGGACACCGAAGTCTCAGTAATAGGGTCTCGTTTTACCCTTTGGGTACGGAACCCTAATAATAGGAATAAAAGTCCGTAGTTTACTCAAATTGATGATATTACGTTGAGTAGCTTAGTGACACAGTGGGAAGCGCGCTCAGCTTGCGATTACGTTTGCTAAGCAACTTTCGCAGAGCCTGTTCACTGGATGGGTGACCGAAATCCTTAATATTTACTCCATTAGGTACGTTAAGCCGTTGGTCCCGGTTGCATTTTCTGTCGTTGACACCCACCAATCCGCACTGGGCCCGCTTGGTGGGTTTCGGCTCATTCTCCTTGTGTGTATCAGGTAAGCCTGTGCCCCAGCAGTGGAGACATTAGAAGGCTGGTGATGATGATGAAGTCATTACGGTCTCCCTGAGAGGTTATGCAGTTGGGTAGCCAGCTTTCTGTCTTAGCGACATATAAATGTCTTGGTCGACGGATGTTGCTGAGATTTGAAACCCATAAACGCTAATGTTCCCCAAGGGTCTGTGCTGTCTCCTACCCTGTTCATTCTGCATATCAATGATATGCTGGAGCGTACAAACGGCATTCATTGCTATGCAGATGACAACACGGGAGATGCCTATTATACACGCCCTGCAAAAGCTTCTCGGTCACAAGTGGAGGATAGCAGAATAAAATTTGTGTCTGAATTAGAGAACTCTCTGGAGCAAGTCTTGGAATGGGGACGACTCAATTTAGTTGAGTTCAACCCCACAAAAACACAAGTTGGCGCGTTTTCTGCTAAGAAAACTCCATCTGTCAGACAATTCCAGGGTACCGCGCTCACCTTTGGTAAACGTGTTGGAATTCTGGGCGTTGACATTTCGAGCGACATGCAGTATTGGAGTCATCTGGAAGCTAAGGCTAAATTGGCCTCCAAAAAACTTGGTGTCCTAAGCCGGGCGAAGCAGTACTTTGTTGCGAGAGACCTAGGTACTGATGCTTTATAAAGCACAGGTCAGGCCTCACATGGAGTACCTGCTGCTCTCATCTCTGGGCAGGGGCGCCACAATACCAGCTTAGTCCAATTGACGCCGTACAAAAGCGCGCGATTCGAATTGTCAACGATCCACGAGTCACTAACAGGTTAGAACACCTAAGTCTGAGTCTTTACAACGGTGAGTGCTCCGAGGAATTGTTCGATTCGGTGCCAACTTTCACCCTTCCATCATCACACCACTCTCCAAAGATTGAAGTTTCATCCACATCGCTTGGACTCGTGGCAAACGACTATGGTCCGTTTTTCACGATCGTTTTTGCCGCAAACGTGCATGATGTGGAATGGCTTCCTTCTGAGGTATTCCCGGATCGCTATGACATGGGGTTCTTCAAGAAAGGTAAAAGGAATTCTCCTTCAGGGCCGGCGTTGGACTGGTGAGTCCCTTGGTGTTACTCGTGTTCGTAGGCGATGATGACATCTTACCATCAGGTGGCTCGTCTGCTTTTACGTCAGCCCTTCAGACTGTAAAAAAGGCCGCTACCTAATGTGTTTTCAAAATTCCCGCGACCCAACCCAATACCGCCCGCGACCCGGATTTGGGTCGCGACCCGAGGTTAAGAAACGATGGTGTAGACTGTCACATAGGACACAAATAGGGATACCGTTGAGTTGTTTGCGTTCGTCGCGTTCGCAATGACGCGTTCGTCGCTCACGAAGGATACCGCTTGAGCAATTTCAGCTTTTTTCCAAAATGATGTAAGACATTTTTTTAATTATTGGTGTAAAATTAAATTATCAGCTTTATATTCTGAATAAGTGTTCAGGCGCATGATGATCGTCAGTTTATTAGAGTTTATTAGTTTATTAGAGGATTTTCTTAGCGGTTTATTTTATTATTTATTTATTTTATTTCATAATTACATCCTTATTTGTGTTTCACGTAGGCGCAACAGCAGGTCAACACTAGATTCAATATAAATGAGCTAATGCGAGCGTAAAACGTTATGATTGCTAATTAATTATGGAAATTTCGCTGTCGTTATTGATATTTGCGTAAATTGGCAACAATTATGAACTTTATTGGAATAGAAACTGCAATTCTAGATGTTGTTGTTGCAAAACTAAAGTAACCAGGATTATTGCATAGAGGAATTTAGAATAGCACAAGGAAAATTAAACAGTTTTCGAAATATTTTTGAGCTGTTATAATCATTATCGCCTTATTTGATCTAACCATAACAGTTGTACTAAAATATTTAGACATTTTTCAACCAATTTCAAATGAGCAGTATGTTGTCAAATCGAATTGATTTTTTTTATGTTGTTACCGAAAAACTTTTAGCTGATGCTTGTCTGGTCCCATATTTTTCTGGTCATACATTTTGGCGACATCTGTCGATTTGTTTTTGAGTTATCCCTACTTAACGTTTTTGTAGTTATTTTGATTTTTTTATTTCAAGGTTTGAAATTAGGTATATATTTTGTTCTCAGGTGAACCAGCTATTCGATCGAGGTATGCTCGTCTGATCGTACTAGTACCACCAGAGCCTCCGAAGATCAAGCCTGGACCGATACTACAAGCAGTTGAGGATAGAGAAGTCACTGTTGAATGCTACTCCGTCGGTGGGAAACCAGCGGCAGAAGTAAGTAACGTTCGATAGACAAATATTCTAATTTAAAGTAAAAAATTTAAGCAAATAACCAAACTTATTTCGTGAGCCCAGAGTTCAATTTAGCTTGTAAGCAAAATTTACTTAAGGCATTTTAAATTCTCGTTGTCAGTCTATTATGAACTCTAATCATGGGGCGGAAAGCTGGAATTAATTGTATTTTAATTTTTACATTCATAGTTTTACCAAGCTTAATCTTTTACGTTCCAAATAGGTTAAAATCTATCTTATGAAATATTTCAGTTAATGTTAAAAGTTAATGTTTTGATGGATGCTTGGAAGTAGCCATCCGCGACCAATTGTGCTCCTGTTAGTAGGTACGTAAAAAACTGTAGGTATCCTTTAAAAGATGCCGAGGAGTTTTTTTTCTCGCCATTTTTTTTCTCCTCCATTACAAAATAATGTAATGCCCATTTGCAAAAATGGCGGTAGAATCAAAAAATGACATTCACAAGCGTGTGAAATACACGTTTTGAGTTTGAGTTTTGTTTTAGATCACATGGGTCGACAACGAAGGTGGTGTGTTGAGTCAAGGCGTCACATACACAGTTGAACAAATGCCTGATGGAAGACGTTTTACTGCAAAGTAAGTTTTACTTATAGCAAAAGATCCATTGAATGAATATATTTTACCTTAATAGCCGAAAAACGATCATAGCCCGGCGGTTTGCTTCGATCCTACCCGCAGACTGACTGCGGCCACCGGCGGCTGTGGCCCTTCTCTTTTGAAGCGCGGTCCAGCCGACAGCCGCTTCAGCTGAATTCTGCTCACTGTTATTGGAGCTGTTTGCTGTTGGCTCGATCGCGCTTCTAAGAAGCGCCACAGTGCCACAGCCGCCGGTGGCTGCAGTCAGTTTGCGGGGACCCTAAGTGATCGACAAAGTTAAGCAACTGCGGACGCCGTCGGTAGTTGGATCCTTCCGTGCTTCGGAGGGCACGTCAAGCCTTCGGTCCCATCCCAGTTAATAGCAGTCGTTATGTTAAGCCATTTAAGAGGTCATCGGGCGGGACGAAATTTAATATTCCAATACTTGGGTTGGTAACTAATCCCTCCACCAGTAGTAGAGTAGAAGTAGAGTAGTACCTATTATTCGTTAGGCCTCTTCAATCGTGAGAGGAGACCCGTGCTCAGTAGTGGGCCATTGATGGGTTGCAGCCAGCCAGCATAAAAAGGGTCATAATGATGGTAATTTGTAAATTATCGGCCGAGAAAGATGTTTCTTTCTTCGGAAAGAAAGAAGATATGAAGTTACCATTAGCAGGGACGGTCGCAAAGATAAATTCAACTCCTTCCAGCTCAAAATGAATGAGTGAATGAAATGATAAAAGTCCAATTTCAGTATTATTTATTTAAATTTTTAATCTAAGTAACACACCCAGATGTTCTGATCCCACGCCTTAATTAACAATGTTGTTAAGACCTTATATAATATTTATAACAGTATGACAATTACTCTAGTACGTTAATATTATAATATACTCATACATGTAATAGTTGTATGTGTTGCGAACAATATGGCCCGTTGGTGATGTGTTTATTTCAATTTATTATATATATCTATCTATACCTACTTATGTTATCATTGTAACGTGAAATTTGAGAAAAATATGCATGAAGTCATTTTGTCTCTCTGTCTATTTCTCGATATATTTATGCACGCATCACGAAAAAACCAATTAAAATTGATCCGCATTTCATTATCACTACATAGAATAAAACAAAGTTGCTATTTTTGTCCGTCTGTCTGTCTGTTTGTCTGTATGCTTAAATCTTTAAAATTACGCAACGGATTTTGATGCGGT
>DWJQ01000217.1:0-16586 GCA_018248915.1 Hesperia meskei straton | reverse complement strand
CCTGGCACAAGTATACTGTACTTAAAAGGATGTCCCAACAACAAATTTATGTATTCAAATCTCTTTTTATGAATAAATTATTATTATTATTATATATACATACCTACTCGCACGGAAACGCCCCGAAAAAGTGTATCAAGAAGAGGTAGTGTATTAAGTAGTACAATATAATCGTAATCCGTAAATGAGATTACATTTTTATGTCCATCTCTGCCTCGCGGTAACAAGAAAGACATCGAAGATTGATGTCAAAAAAAAAAGAAGAAATGGAATACTAAGTCAAAGCAAAGCCGAAAAACAACGAAAGGGATTAAAAGAGCGCACGTATACCACAAAAATTGTACCACCGCGGGACGCACATATTATATTATGCATTACGCAAGGTGCTCAGTGCACGCATCCGAGGGTCGAGGTCTCGCGTTCAAACACTCCGTTCGCATCCCATTTGGAATTCATTACAATTTCATGGCACAAAAATGTGAACCTTCCATCCATGCGCTTAAGGTATATTTCAGATTGACGGCGGGAATTAAAAATGCCCTTAGTGAATTTTCCTTTCAAGCTAAAATGAACTATGAGCACAGGTTATAAGTTTGGTTTTAGCGGTGATTGGCATTTCCATATGCTCGGCGACTCAAGTATAAGCACCGAATGCCTACGAGGCATTAGTTTGTGAGAGCCCCACATAATCCGAAAATCCCTTGAGAGGTCAACAAAACCCAAATACCATAAAAACTTTACGTATCTTCGGAATAACTTCATTCGGTTCGTCGTCGCAATCGCACTTATGCTATGATTATGCTTTTATTGATAATGTTGTTTACAGACGAAATTTATATATGTATAAAAACTAAAACATAATAAAAATATGTGTATTTTCAAATCAATTAAACCTTTTCTGATAACAGGTGAAAAAAAGGCACAAAAGTAATGAAAACCAACAAGAATTTAAAAAAGCATTGTTGATTATCTTAAGACAGTAGAACAAACCAATAGTTTAGTGACTTGACTATGAAACCTAGTGGTCCTGAGTTCATTAGATGGTGTTGTGGATGTTTGTGACATTTAATTTTTTACTTACTGCTGTAGGAAGACGTTAAATACAGATGCATCTTGTGATAATACTACTGGATCCTCTCAGCCAATATCTGTTCAATGTCTCGATGATATAAATCAAATAATATAATGTGTATACCACCTTAATCAGTCAGGACATTTACGAACTATATATGTAATGAGATTGCTTTTTACTATAAATATGTGACACTTCCTCTGTTACAGTTTTGTAAACCAATAATGGAGGAATTTTATGCATCATAAAAACAATCATTAAATAAGCTCATAAATAATAAAGTTACTAAATCCCAGGGTGTAAAATAGATAAAGTTATGTTATAAACTATCCGTGTGTTAGATTTTGTCCAAATGTGTGAAGCCATTAACTCAAAAACTTCTTGAATATAACAATTATAATTTAAGTAAGATAAGGATGGATTTAATCACAATTAAATGTACATTGTAGATACTTAAATGTGATAATAAAGTTATCTTTATATTCCATATTCATTCATACATAAATTTATAAATATGAATTTGACTATTGGCACATGAACTTGTATAGTTAGGAGGTACCTAGAAATAACTGCAATAATTTGCAATATATTTCTTTAAAATCTGTTAAATATCTTATGTGCCAACTTATATAACTTATCTCTCTCCTTGACTGATTACATACATGAAAATATTCATAGCATATGAAGACTTCATATGTTAGTTATACTTCAAACTCTAGTTATATGCATTGAATCTGCACTTGGCCTACATACATATTAGAAGCCCAGCAGTGACTAAGAAGTTATTTGATTATTAGTTGTAATATAATATACATTTAAGTACACTGTGACAAGCAAACAACATTTAAGTTCCTATATGTGCCAATACACCCTCCTCCGAAGGAGAGTCCGGGTAGTCTAAGAGCTTGACAAAAGCTCTTATTTCAATCCTAAAGTTAATTATCAACAAACAAAACAATTGAGATATGGTTGGCTATAATCCATCAATGGCCCACTACTGAGCATGGGCCTCTCTTAATAGTTGATGTGTCCTAGAGCATACTCCACCATGCTACTCCAGTGCGGATTGGTGGATGGAGGAGTTTTATGGTTCATTGAGTTATTATAGAAAAAAAGCTAGATCAATGGCATGCTAGTGCTCAACAAGTGAATCATTAATATGCAGATTTGGCTAATTGTCACAATTTGTCTTGTCACATTCTTATTATATTGTGCTCCATAATTATCTTTACATCCATAGTTACAACAGTTGGAGCAGATAAAAAATGGCAACTTGCATTGAATGAACATAATACATAGGTAGCAGTAAAATTGTTACATTTGGTGTGGCTATAATATATACCTATAATTATGTTACTTTTTAACATGTGACATGTAATGTGGATATGATTAATACTACCCACAAAACATTGCAGTTCAATAATAATACATATATACTGAACAAAAATCCCTTGTTTATTCAAAACACTTCAACAAAAACAATTCAGGTCAATATTTTATTACAACAAACCATGCTTTAAACAAAAGATTCCCGCTCATTATTCTTACATTTCTATACACAAGTGTATTGTAAATGGTTCAGCCAATAAAGTTGGAATGAATGCACAAGCTTAACACTAAGCTGCAACCCAATCTGCCTGGAAACCAGTTCCGTTCCCTTGAGTTTTCTTAAGCCATTTTAAATGCCAAGTGAATAGTACTAAGAGTCCTAAGATATTGTGCCTCACAAAATTCTCGTATGAAGTTCAGTATATTTGTTGAATATAAAATGTTTAACAGTAATTTCTTTTGTATTTTTAAGGTCAGAGGTTATTGTACACCCGGTATTTGAAATAAAACCAGGCTTATCTATAACAATAAAGTGTCTGATCTATCAAAACATTTTCATATGTCAAATGTGAAAGAACAATAGAATAGATTTTAATAACGATAAAAAACATATTCACGCCATGGTTCAGCCCCTGTACCTATATTCTATTATTGTAGCATTTACGATATTAGTTATTCAGAGTTCGGAGTGATCAACGAGTAGTAAAATGTTTGATACAATGTGAATAAATTATTATTAAAGGTGGTCTGATTGCTTTTATCGTTCTATACTATCGCAAAAAAAAACAGTCTAATTAGCGTTGCACTTGTAGCTATCGATAGTTAATCTGATAGCTTAACTATAATATTTTACAAGTTTAATACAGATTAACGTAGTTTTGGACCTAAAATGCAGTTAAAAGTTTACTGACCTTATCGATGAACTCGAGGAAGGAGTTGATCACAGTTTGAGATTATCACGAATCACCATCACTTGTACGCACTGCAGGTATCATCAGAAACACACCGATGCATCCAACAACATCAGCTAAATGTGCCGGTACTATGCAAAACTGATCCCCTCAAGAAGCGATGAGAGAAATATGCATTTTTTATTAACTATCGATTCTCACCCGAGAGCTAAACACTGTCGAAAAGTCAGCGTAACGGTAGTTCCAAAGAACAGGTTCTCAACGTAACTATATCACCCACAAGTACGCTAGTAATTTCATTAATAACACCTAAAAATCGATTCCACAACAACGTTCACGACAATTCAAACAGAAGACACTGGCGGCGTGTTAAATTCATTATTTTGCTAGCTACACAGGTTTCTACTAGATTTTAACACGATTATTGTTAACATAGACGTTTCATTCACTATGCTAAATCGAATTTATTATTGTATTTGTATGCCGAGTTAATTTCCGTGTCATTTTTACAATACAATGGTTGCAAACAATAAAGAGCCAGCGAACACGACCCAACACCAGCCCCGTCCGCGATGACACTAAACTTTGTATAGATGTCGCGTTAGCGCCGCCATTATGGAAAATGGCGGCCGACACGAGCCGTCAAAATACTTCATACAACAGTAAACTTTGTTCACTTGTGATAAGGTTGATAGTAAAGAGAAACTGCATCGTCTTCAAAACTATTCGATCGTATAAGACGACCGAATATAAGTGACCCAAGTAACACTAACTTTGAAATCATTAGATGGACTATTTCTCTGATCGGGTTAGAAATGGCATCTTTTTGTCTCTTTTTCTTGAATGCGATTTCGAGCAAAATATAATATTATACAAGTACACTACATTATTTTTATTGTAGGTACGCTTGCGCGAGTGTTATCCAATTTGTATGTTTGGCATAATACACGTAAAACTTTGTAGACAATGATAAGACGGTTGGTGACACCGTGTTGTAGGTATTTTTACATAGGATTATTTATACTACATAGATAGACATTTTAAAATTAGGATTAGGAAAACTGTTTCAAATATAATAAAACAAAAAAAATGATTAAAACACGAGATTATTCTTTCTATGATAATGTTTGTTGGAGGAGTATACGTTTGTCGTTTTCTCATTTTACATTGTCATAGTTGAAGAATTTTAGTAATTGGTGCTACGAGGCGAAGTACCCACTAATTACATACTTACCTTTTCGGTGCTTGGGGTACCTCCTGTAATGCTTTTTGGGGATGATACTTTCAAGTTAAGAATGACGGTACAAGAAGGTAAACGCCGTCTTTTTATTTGGCTGGTAACATTATCATTTTGGTGCCCTGTAAGCTGGAAATGCATCGCTGATAACTTGATCTCGGAGGATTTTCATAGATAAAAAGCAACACCAATTCATTTCTTGGCTGTCTGCAAAGACGTGGTCGATGGAGATGATGGCTGAGTAAAAAATGACCATTTTTTAAATTGTTGGAATATTACCTACCTATTTCACATTAATTAACAAAAAAAAAAAGAAAAACATAGATATTATTTCAAGGGACAAAAAATGGAACCAGTAAAGATTATAGTTATGTACATTAGGTGTCTACTTATTTTTCAAATATGACACGTTAAGACCATGTTTAAGACGCTGTCGTTTTTTGTTTAGATTTTGGAACAATAAATACATAGTATTCGACCAACCTCGAACCCTCGTACAAAACGGATGGAATTCAAATACGAGCGCCACGCAGCCACCGCCCGCCGCGCGCGTTGCTGCATGCTGCCAAGCGGCCAATAATAAATAATAACTATTTATAAAAAAATCGACTACAACATCGACAAGAGATACCTCAAAAACTACTCGTCAGCGGCAAGAAACTCCCAAGTTACTTAGATATTAAACATACTTCTACTTACGGTTAAAGTACGATATTTGAATTGACAATAATATGTATAATATTGTGTGCTGGCCGTCTTTCTTGTCGTACAGATTGACTTTAATGTGAATTGTGACACATTAACAGTCATATTGTGTGTGTAGGCCGTACTGAAGAATTTGAAAATGACATCTCAATGAGTGTTTACCCTCGTAAAATAATTTGAAGACTTTTATAAATATCAATAATTTCATAAAATATAATTAGCCGTATATAATCTTCAAGTACTTCAGTTACAATAACAGCCTTGGTAATGAAATCTGAATGCCTTCTTTAACATAGTTTGAAGTTGTTGTTTTACAGTGGGTACCTACCTACCTACTTAAAGTACCGTCTGAAGAATAATAATATTTAAACAATTCCAACTAATCACTTTGATCATATAACCATGTTTGTTCAATTGAACATTAATAAAGTAGATACTTAAGTTTGATCAAATTAGTAATAAAATTAAGGTCTTCAATAGACCGAAAAATATATGGAAACAGTCTGATCCAGAACGTTAAACGATGAGCGATAATTTGTAAATAGAATCGCTTACAAACTGAATCATAGCCTGGCCCCATGAGATTCCCTGCATCACTGGTGGCATGGATGCACTACAATCACATACGATCATAATCACATACAATCATACACGAGTCGTTAAGTCGGTAAGCCATGTTAGAGACCTCCGGAGGGCATGAAAACTTTCGATACGGACCCCTCCACCAATCGGCACTTTCGGAGTACAGTGGTGGAGTATGCTCTAGTCTAGGTCTCTTCATTAATAAGAAAAGACCCGTAATGTAATAACCCGCTCAGTAATGGGCCATTAATGGGTTGACGCTGAGGCTGGTAAACTGCTGTACTCTTGGTGAACCCGCTGAGCATTGTCTCTCGTGTTTGGTCCCAATCAGGTTAAGGCAGTAATATTACCAAATTGTTTGAAAATTTGTATTGCAACTCGTTAGCACGCGGTTTCAATGTTCCTTCAGACCTTTGATGTCTCTTGTATTATCTATGAACGACGGTGGTGACATCATAGAGATAATACACTAGAGTGGGCGAGGCATACGACGGCGGCTGTCCATACATTGCAATCGCCCCCGGTTAGAAAGAGTAACAACGATAACGATAATGACCTATCTCTCTCCGATCCCGAAGAGCCAGAAAGAGAAAGGTGATTACTAAAGATTTCGTCTCTTTTTATCCTAGGCCAGAAAGGGAAAGGTGGCGGCGTTAGTTCCAATATTTCCAATTTTTGCCATTTCAGAGATAAGCTGGGCGCACTGTACTGTAGTATCCTCCGTTAAGAATGGGTTATAATTTAATAATAACCCATAGAATAGAATTTGTAATATCTTATACATATTTTGACCTGCCTTAATCAGACAGATTACGAGTAATATGAAGTTTTGTTTTTGAAGAGCTGTATCTATTTCACAAATCGTCGATCAAAACAAGCGTGTACACAATTATCCAGCTTCGTGGATGGCGGATAAAAGAGAATTCGGATCCCCTAATCGTACCAACAGGAGCCTACCCGCGAGTCACCTACAAAGAGATCGCCTCCAGGCAAAACTGTTTGCGATGTATAAATTAATTTAAAACCAACAAAGATTCCAGCCGACATACTTTTGTAAAGAATGGATTTTTATCAAGCTTTACTCCGGGAAAGATTGTACAGTTCTGCGTTTAAGTAAAGTAAAAATTCTTTGTAGTCAAGTTAATATTCAGTGGCGGCTGGCGTAACTTTACAAGTTTAACTCCATAACCTCCATAATAAAAAAAAAATGTACTAATGTTATTATTGCAGATCAACGTAGACTAGAAGAAGTGTTGTCGTACACAAGAGTTTGGCATTTGTGTGTTTTTTATTGATACGAATTCCATAATCGGACGCGAATCCAATGGGTACAGGTAGTTAGAGCCTCGTTCTACTTAATTCGGTCACTAATGTATATTAGTACCTATTCTAGCTAGAGGTCTGAGATGGTCGCCTCGAAAAAGTGTAAGTACATCTTTGTTTAGTGACCATTGTAGTGCCTGCAACCTGTCACGGCTAGAAAATATAAGCATCGTTTAAACACAGGTTTAAAGGAGAGACCATTAATTCGAAGTGCAAACGAGTACTGAAATGAATGATAATAATGATAGCTATAGCATTTACTCAGCATTAGGTGACGCTTTATCATGAATTATCACCAATTATCCACGCCAGCGAAAGTGCCCTATGAATTAATCAGATGACTGAAGAACGCGATTATAAAATACTAGCGGTCCGCCCGCGGTTTCACCCACG
Source organism: Hesperia meskei straton (assembly GCA_018248915.1). NCBI lineage: Eukaryota > Metazoa > Arthropoda > Insecta > Lepidoptera > Hesperiidae > Hesperia > Hesperia meskei. The sequence goes on along the minus strand of DWJQ01000217.1, from coordinate 9,034 downwards.
TGGATCCCGTTCTCGTGGGAATATATGCATGTATTATACATAAAAACCTTCCTCTTGAATCACTCTACCTATTACAAAAAACCGCATCAAAATCCGTTGCGTAATTTTAAAGATTTAAGCATACAGACAAACAGACAGACAAAATAGCGACTTTGTTTTATACTATGTAGTGATAATTTAGAATAGTTTATACTGCACAAAATGTGTAGATACTTATACATGGTTAAAAAAATACTATGAAAACGCTTTTAAACAAATCTTTATCATGAATGGTTGTCAAAGAAGAAGGGGCAAAAACTCCCAAGGAGATTTCATTCGTGCGTAAAAATGACATTTAATTCCAGATAATTTATGATAATTTAGTTGACTGACAAATTAAAATGTAAAAGTGTCGTGTAGTGAATTCCTGTACAGCGGACATCCTTGTTATAAATGCTGGGTTTTGTATTTCCAAGGTATCTTACTTCTACCGTCATCTAGGCATATTATAGCAGAACTAAAAGAATGCTGCCATCTCTTGAATGTTTTTAAATAATCTTGTTGTTCTAACTCTAAAAAAAGCCTAATAGATGTCGTTGTGAACATTTTATCAAGTACAAATTTGCAAGAACAGAGGTCGTTAGTATGTGCGTAAATTACTTCATTTAAAAATTATACAATTTTCTTACTTTATCTTCATTTCTAAGAGTGCGCGATTATTACATAAAATATAAGTCGGATATTAACAAATTATTAAGTAGGTAGGGAACTGATTAAAAGACAATCCTGTTATTTTACACACTTAAAATAAAAATAAAAAACTATGAACATTGAGTAGTACCTACCTAGATATAAATTATGTTAAAATTGTCAGCGAAACAAAACCCGACTTAAACTTTTCTCATCCTGTAAATCGTCATCATCTTAACCCATCATGGCCCACTCTTGAGCACGGATCCCTTCTCAGAATGAGAAGGTTAAGGCCATAGTCCACCACGCTGCCCAAGTGCGGATTGGCGGACTTCACACACCTTTGAGTTTTTGCGACCTCTCCGGCATGCAGGTTTCCTCACGATGTTTTCCTTCACCGTTTGTAGCAAGTGACATTTAAATGCTTAGAGGGGAGAGGCAATTCCATATATGCTTGCCGATTAACGTAAAGGGTAGGTTTTCCGAAGCGAAGCAAAAGCAGCTTTATTTAAAAATAAACTCAGCTTTTTCTTAAAAAAATATGTATGCTATTGACTTTCCCATAAGGCTAAAATAAACAAAATGACTAATGTGAGTAAACTAAACATGGCTGTTAGTGTACCTATAATTAAGTAAGTTATTTGAGACCTGGGTGAAAATGAAAAATGAAAATTCTTTCTCTTGTTTGGGTTAGTTTTTGAAAAACGCCTGTAGACGAAAAGCTTCCATGACTGAAAAGAGAGAGGGGCGCAAGGCGAGAAGTACGAAGTGAGAGAAAAGCTCTAGTAACTCACGCGCTTACATAACGCATAAAGCCACGACCAAATCGGTTAAGCCGCTTCTGAGATTAATGAAAACAGATGTAGGTACAGACAAACAGACCATACTTTTGAAACTCTTTTTTATGTTATCTTTTCTGTAAATTACCCAATATTTTTTCTCAAACATCTTCCATGAAAAGTTGCTATGATTTACTATATAATTACGATGTTTAAATAAACTTACAGCTGTGACATTAAAATTTTCCACTGGCTGAATCGTAGGACAGTTGCCGTCATGGACAACGCCCGCGGACACCACCGTCAATACTCCGAACAGTAAATACCACATCGTGTCTAGTAACGTTGACCGTGCGTCGCGCGAGGAACACTGACCATCGTGGGTGCTAACCCACCCTTATATACTACCGAAGTTAAGGTCACGGACCAGCGAAAGAAGGATTATTTAATCGAGAAAATTACGATCGTCTGCTCATGAGCACGTTCTAGAAATTGTAGGCTAAATGCCTGTTATAGGTTAAGTAGGGTTGTCTCAATTATGTATATCTAGCTGGCAGTTAGTTTGTGTAAGAGATATGCTATTTTAAGTACCTAATAGATTGGTTAAAGAAGGCAAAAATATTTTAAGTTATGTCTACTCACATCCTACTCATATTTTAAAGTAAGTATACCTATCGGTTATCTTTAATAAGTTTGATATTTAGCTAAAGTCCTCTGACAAACATTAAATTCCTAAAGTCAAAAGCTTTGGTCTAATTTGTTTTCACTTATCAACGAGTATACTTCTTACAGGGGAGTACAAAGTGGGTACATGGGGTAAACAAAACATTTTTGATGCATTAAAGAAAATATTAAAAAATACTGTAACTTCATTGTATAAATATAAACCTTAGGCATTCCCTACAAGTCAACACATGGTGTTTAATTAGAAAATATTCTATTTCACAGACTTTAAGTATTTATATGCATATCTACTTACATCCAAGATGCAAAAATATTTAATGTAAGTCAAGACCTGCAGGTACCTACAGTTATAGTTGATCTCAGGGGATTAAAGTATCTGGAAAACTAGCGATGGATACATCAACATAAGAAATAAACATAATATAATAAAGGATTTGAACCCCAGACTTCCATCCAATCTGAATAACCACAAGCCAATATACCTGGCTATTTTGCAGCATCATTACTATTTAGTGACGGTTAATTTGAGGCAAAAAACGTTAATTTGTAATTCGTAAGTTTGACCATTCGAGCTGTTACCTTCAACCGTCGGCCAACAAAGGCAAGGGCCTGACCATCCGTGACTAATAACATTCGTATTTACTCGTACTTATAACAAAACCGGAATAATTTATTGTATTTATCAATGAATGCGATTGGATGTGATGATGAAACACGGCCTGAATTGGAAGGAGACCTTCAGTTTAAATCGATTTATGATATAACTAGATTCGCTTCGGGAAAGCCTTGCTTTGATGTCATCAAATGCAAAAAAATATTTGAATGGACACCGATTTAAACAGCCAACACAAAAAATGCAAAACGGTTTGCACAATGTCATTTTAAACCTAACTAACATTGGTGTACTTAATTAAACTTTATCCGCGCGATCAGTCTTATCAGAGAGCAAACATTTCAAACAGAATCAAACCTGGAACCTCCTACTTTGCTTTACCGGTCATTTGTCCTTATTTATAATCTTGTTTTGTACGCCAGTGACCTCTCTTAACCAGTAGGCTAATAATACCACATAGCGAAGGTAGGTCGCTAATTAAATCATAAAAAATACATATACTTAGTACTTTTATTTGATCAAATTGACGCAGACAGTTAGCAAACATATTTTTCTATGAAAACGCTGTTCAAAATATTGAGTTTCGATAGTTAAAAATACAAATATTTCCTTATGTGTATTTGCACTATACCTATTGACAACCATGTAGCCAAGTCAGTGAGTGATTCTGTTGCTAAGCGAGGGGTCCCATATTAGATTTTAGCCGAAGCAGATATTTATATGACAAATAAATCATGGGTGTCAATGAGGTGCTATTTTAGTTGTTTTAGTGTTATTAGGGGTAAAAGTGTGTTGATGTTTAATAATATTATTTTATTTAAACCGACTACGCGTTGTTTCCGAAAACTTTCTTAGGATTAAGATCAGCATTTTTTGTCGATTGCTAATTGCCCCCCCCCGCGCCGCCCGCCGCGATCGCAGGTCGTTTACAAATCACTCCGTGTTAGATATATTCGGATAAATCGAAATGGCTACAAAATCTATGGAAATTGCAATCCAAGATCTCACTAAAACTGTGATCGACCTACAGAATAAAGTGGCATCGTTGGAAAAAACAATTCTAGATCAAAATAGCTTATTTAACAAACTGATAAGTAGTGCAAAATTTTGTGTACCGGGGAGTGTTAAAATTATCGGAGAAAAAGAGGGTAAATTGACCGCGCAACCATTGCAACAGCCAATATGGGATGCCGACGACCGGACAAAGTCGGAGGTCTCCGCGCCCACTCGGAAGAGCAAGACCGCAGTGATAGCCGAACCAGCCGAAGCTACCCGAGCGTCGACATCAGCTGCTAGTGCGCCGGCTTCCCCTCGCACATCACACTGGCGGGAGCAGAAACTTTTAAACATTGCGCCGACGACGCACGATACGCATCGAGTCGAAAGTGAGAATTCCGCGCAAGATAACTCGCAACTAGGTGAAGCCGGTTGGGTTAACATACAGCCCCGGCGCTCGCGACGAACGGTGAATACTAATTCGGATAATGCGGCGGAAAAGGAGCAGAGGGCAAGGGCAACAAGGAATGTTAATGTTAGAGAAAGTCATCCCCGGAACAAATTAGAGAAAATAACACCAATTAGCAAGGGAACTAACACATCTACTCTCAAAATAAAGGCGGTTGAACGAAAGAAATATTTCCATATATGGAGACTTCATACTGATACAACGGAGGATAGTCTAACAGATTACGTAAAGGAAGTATTGGGGCAAGACTGCCATATAAAAGTTGACAAAATAAAACATAAAACCGAACGAGGATATTCTTCGTTTAGAATATGTGTATCCGAAAATAATTATGAAAAATTGTTCGATACAAACATCTGGCCCAAGGATGCCGAATATAGTGAGTGGGTGTTTTTTCGTAAAACAAACAACACACTTAACCAGACCCAGGCATAATAGAACGATTACCATCTTTTATCAAAACGTTAGGGGCCTACGAACAAAGACATCGGAATTTTTATATTTGTTAGAGTCTTCGGGCTCCGACTTGTTCGCCATCACCGAGACAGGCTGCAACGAGTCTATACAGTGTAGAGAGATCGTTCCATCAGGGTACTCCGTGGTGCGCTGCGACCGGGCGGACGGGCGCAAGCAGGGAGGCGTGCTGCTGGCGGCCCCGCCGCGGTTCGTGTTGCGGCAACTACCATTACCGGACGATATTAACATAAACAAGTACAACTTTGAACTGGTGTGTGCGTCTGTTCATATACTTAGCAGGTTTTTATTCACTTGTTGTGTAGTGTATATTCCACCTAAAACTGATGAAGGCGACTACGTTGTATTGTTTAGATTATTAGAAAATATATGTGTTAGATATAGAAATAATGTATTGGTACTCGGTGATTTCAATTTACATTCGAGTAATAGTATAGTATGCAATCATTACGAATATTTTGTGGCCTTCGGTGAGCTCGTTCAATGTAATGCAGTTCCTAACTGTAACGGCAGACAGCTGGACTTGGTACTGAGCGGCCGCGACGGCGGCGTGTCGGTGGGGGCGGCTGACGAGTTTCTGCAACCGGTGGACGCTTATCACCCGCCGCTCGCTGTCACCGTTCGCGTAGCCGCCGCCCCCGACCCCGCGCCACGATCCGCGTCCACAGACCACTTCCACCAACACCAGCGTGAATCTAAAGTACCGTTCAGGCAGTGGAACTTTTATAAGGCTGATTTCAAACAATTATATTGTTCAATAATGAATATAGACTGGAGTGACATTTACACTAAGAATGATCCCGATATGGTATTAGACCTTTTTTATGAAAAAATTAATGAAGTTTTTAATGTTTGCGTTCCCCTCAAAACACACAATACGAAAATTGATAGTAGGTATACGTATCCAGTGTGGTATACTTCACAGATAATAAAGGATATCCAATTAAAGTACAGCTTACATAAAAAATATAAAACAAGTAAGGCGCAATGCGATTATGAAGCATTCTCTCAGTGCAGGGCGAGAGTGAAGGCGGAAATCGAAGTGGCTCACGACCGGCATCGAGACCGTGTGCAAGAACGCTTGGCTTCAGATCCAAAATCTTTCTGGGATTTTGTACGATCGAAACGCGGCAACACTCGGCAAAGTAAGTTAGTTTACAATGGGCAAACACTATCGGATCAGGAATGCGCAGAAAGGTTTGCACACTTTTTCCATTCCGTGTACAGCCCGGACCAGGCGCGACTGGACATATCAGCGAGCAGTGCGACGCCGAGTGGCGCCGCTCGCGTGCAGTTAATGCGTCTGGAGCTGGCGGAGGTGAGTCGCGCGCTTGCGCGGCTGCCGCCAAAGCGCTCGGTGGGGCCCGACGGTATCCCACCTTTTATTTTTAAGGATTGTCGTTTCGCATTGGAGGAGCCTTTGTTACATATCTTTAACGTCTGCCTCGCGACAGCGGCCTTCCCCGACAGATGGAAACTCACCCGTGTGGTACCAGTGCCGAAGGGATGTGGAGGTCCGGAGCCGAGCGATTACAGACCGGTGGCGCTTCTATGTACTCCAGCCAAGGTATTCGAGTCCGCCATTCATCACTCGCTGCATGCACAAGTGAGGCCACAGTTGTCCGACGCCCAGCATGGCTTCCGTCCGGGGCGGGGGACAACGGGGAACTTGCTGCAGTTAATGTCGCGGGTGGTGCCAGCACTCGATGCCGGGGGGCAGGTGGATGTCGCCTACTTCGACTTCAGAAAGGCATTCGACATAGTTGATAACGACATCCTGCTCGCGAAGCTGGCTGGCGTGGGTTGCACCCCACACACGCTAGCATTCTTCGCCAGCTACTTGCAGGGCAGGCGTCAGTATGTCGACTGTGGTGGATGTCATTCGGACGAGTACTTAACAAGATCAGGCGTCAGCCAAGGCAGTAATTTAGGGCCCCTCCAGTTTGTCATTATGATAAATGACTTGCCGGAGGTGGTCCATGAGTCTACATGCCTTCTATTTGCGGACGACTTGAAATTGTTTCGCGAAGTAGGTGACATTTCCGACCACGTTAAGTTGCAGCGAGACATAGATAGGATAGTGGAATGGAGTCACGAGAACAAGTTGAACTTCAACCTGTCCAAGTGCTCCGTTCTGTCGTTCAGCCGAGCGCGCGCTCCGCGGCACCATCTGTACCACGTAGAAGGGGAGCCGTTGCGGCGCGTTACTGAGGTTAAGGATTTAGGAGTCCGATTTACCGCTGATCTTCACTTTCGAGACCATATAGCCGAAGTGAGCAAAAAAGCGTACAGAAACCTTGGCTTCCTATTAAGGCAATCAAGCGCCTTCACCAACTTCAGTGCTCTGCGTGCCTTATATGAAGCTTTGGTAAAAAGTCATTTAGAGTTTAATTCGGTTGTGTGGGCTCCTAGTGAGTTTAAGTACAAATCAATGCTGGAACACATTCAAAACAAATTTTGTCGGTTCCTGTACTTTAAATTGTATGGCGTACATCCGGGGTATCCACTGCTGTATCCCACTTTGTTCGTGCTCGGCATGGTGGGATACAGTAAACTGGATACGAGACGGGAAGTTTCCCTCGCCAAGTACCTGTTCATGATATTACGGGGGAAAATTGAAAACCCAGCCCTCCTGGAGGAAATAAAACTATGCGTTCCGAATGATGCAGTGGGGAGGCGTCGGCGCCCGCCACTACTGGCGTTGCCGCTCGCGCGCACCAACTTGTTGCGCGATGCGCCGCTCACACGAGCTATGAGCACACTCAACGCGGTGGCGGACCGTATTGACATATTCAGCTGCACATTGAATGAGTTCACGAAGGTCGCTCATGATGTTGCATGTAATTACTCGATTATATTGTGATTGTAAACATATTATTTCAATTTACTATTTAATGGATTTATTTACAGGATGACATTGAATTATTGTTTTTATTTTATTTTATTTTATTTATTTGATTTTGATTTTATTTTGACATTATTATGAATGAATGAATTGTATACCTAATCTTATTTTAATATTGACAATATTTGCATGACATATTATTACTCTACAATTGACTATTGACGACATTAAAATTAATGAGTGCGTATTATTATTGAATTTGTTGAATATTTGTAATTAATGAGATTATTGAATTATTGAAATTTTTGAATTTTGTAAGTATTTTAAATGCTGATTATGTTATTTAAAAGGTAGGCTAACGAATTGGGGATACCTGTAATGTTAGTTTTTAAGCCTATGAATTAAATAAATAAATAAAATAAATAAATAAATAGATTATACGGAGATGACCACTTATCAGGAGCACTGTGTCCTCATTTGCCTGCTTAGGCTATAAAATAACGATGTTTGGGGTACAGTTTGAACATAACAATAACATTTCTTGACCTCAAAGTTACTCCTGGTAGCAAATTAAATCTCAAGACGATACTGAATCCGATAGTAAAATCCTCTTGAACCTTCCCTTTATCGTCCTCTGAGTGTTACCTAATGTCTCGTTTAGATGCTCGCCAGAATATTTCATTTGTTTGGTTAATAGAGTTTGCTGGTTTAGAATGCGATCCGGAGTGTAAACCATTGCGCCATTGTGACGAATGGCGATCACGCGTCGGGAATAGGAACACAGATTGTTAGTCTGAAGAAGGTGCCAATACGGGGGGCATTTTGTCCAGCAGTGAACTTCGAGCAAATGTGCAGATCAGCTATCTATTAACAAGTAGTCTAATTGCCTATTGACCTGAACGATACAAATATCATCATCGACGCGTTATAAAAAAGAATAAAGAGGGAATAAATAAAATACTGACTCTACAGCGCTCATCCAAAAAATGACAAATCACTTGGCGGCTGACTGAAGCAAAGGTTTAACTAGTTGGGCTATAGCACTCTTGTTGAACCGACTTTGAAATACCAACACCGAACCGAGAACGACCGTGTACTTGTAGTTTGTAGCAAACATTCACGGATAAATTTTGTAAACGAGTATTCGCGTGTGTTGGTCTCATTTCGGCGAGTATTCAAAGGGGGCGGGAGATTCAGATGACCATTAGCTCAGAGCCGGAGTAGCGGGTCACAACACGACACCGCGAGCTCAAGAACCCGACTCAGGTTCTCGGGAAGTAAATTGCTAAGCCGCTAGGTTACGTGCGTTATAAACGGGTTCTTGCAAATACTTGCTGCTAGATCCCTGGTATTAGGGTTGCTAACCGGACGTGACCGGAATATATATTTTTGTTCGATTCTATTTGAAAAAAAAATAAATTGCGTGTACTTATGTACGCGCGTAAGAAGTTATACTTTTTTATCATCATTAAATAATAAATATTCAACGTTAATAATTTCATAAT
>DWJQ01000216.1:0-16609 GCA_018248915.1 Hesperia meskei straton | reverse complement strand
TTTTTTACGTAGGCTCTGAATATCGTACGGCATACGTAGAAAAATTTAATGTCGTGTTGGTATACCCACCCTGTACATATAACATATTATGTTGATAGTGTTAACAAAGGGAAGCTACGCATGCTTTGCTTGAAATATATGTGTAGTTTTCAGACAGAATATTGCATTAAGTATGTACCTAATTCATATTTGAGATTAGTCTTTAAGTCCAAGCCATCCTCCGTTTAGGGTAACAGTGTTAAAAACAGACAAGGGTATTGCGCTGGGTCCCATCTACTGGAACTTTAAGGTGCTGGCCCTTTTACGGCGGACAAAACATCGGTGTTGCTTCTGGGGTACCGACTGTAGTGCACGGAAAGTGGAGATTACCTACGCTAACCGCTTAGTGCATGCCTACGTGATTTAAAACATATTATTTTATCAAATTTTCAAGATTTTAACTTTAGCGATTCGATCTTTTTTCATTTATAGATAAACTTAGGTTCATTACGCAAATTTGATAATATCGGACAACACGTAACAAGAAGTCAACATAAGGAATGTTGTCCGTACTTAACGTATGACTAGTTACAGGTATACCTACCTATTATATTACTCATTGAGCGGGAACAGTTAGATATGCATTATGAACACTTTCCTGAAAGAGTTTTCACAACAACTTTGATTGTTGAGCACAAAGCAGTCCAACTGCGCGATCATAAAAGATTATCAATATTATTAATCATCAATTTTGATAAGTGTAATCAGTGTGAATTGTATTAGCACTCAAAAGTAGTTCTTTATAATTTATCAGCGGGGTTGCACGTACTCAATTAAAGACAATACATATTTTTTCAATAATGTTGATTTAAAATTTAACTTTGTTATTTTTAACTGCCTCAAATGTGATTCTTTTACAATGGTGTTTTGAAGTTTTGGATATATTGTGCGCTGTACCGTGATGGGAAATACGAAATCAAAAAAAGTACAAAAGGAACCGGATCGGTTTTTTGTTCGTGAAAAATGGAAGGAGCAGAGAAAGGAAGAATTGAAAAAGAGGGCACCAGGCAATAAAAGAGCAGCATTAAAGGAAGCACCACTTTCTCAAGTGCCGATCGCTCCGACAACCTCTTCAGCGCCTTCGCTCGCCCGCTCCTACGACGAAGACGCTATACAACGTATGCGCGAGGAGTTGTACGACGATTCGGATGCTTTCTTATTGAATAATATTCTTTTATCTGTACAGTTCTTCGAAAATTATGAAAGGTAAGAAGATATTTCGTGTTGTAAAAAAAAGTTATTTTACATTTTGTTACATTACACAGATTTTGATCCACTCTTTTTATGAAATTAATTTATTTTCATATTTCATATTTCATTTCTGTTTTTTTTTAATATTAATGATTCAGATTCTAACTTACCTACATTTAAGTAAAAAAATCTAACTAAGGCCTATAATAAAATTAATCCTTATTTGATAGCCTAATGATTAGGATAAATGGATTTAAAGCTAATATAATAATTATGTTCTGCTTGTATGTATACCTTACAGTGTTTGATAGCAGCGTTAGGCCCATTTTTAGGAGGTTGGTAGACTTTGTAGTACCTACTACTGAGTTTACCTTCGACGGTACCACTCTTGCCCTGAACTTAACTATAATAATAATCTTCCGTTTTGGTTGCAAAATTGCAATAGGTATAAGCCCTATACCAAGCAACTTCTATACCTTATTATTTTGTGTACAACGCATCTCTGACGACTTAATATTGCTGATATGCTTGGATGACGTTAACGCATCGACGATGTGGTGTGTCAGCCAAAAAACGTTGTTTAATTTTATGTCTCAGTATTTATAACTTACCTACTTTCAACTGTTGTAAAACTTAGGTAGGGAATCCTAAAAAGGTTTCATGTAAGAAACGACCTCTGTCCTCGATGGTAGTGACCGCCTTCGAAGAGCGGAGTGCTGGGTTCGATTCTGAAATAACTTTTCTCGCGTCGTAGGTCTTCAGGTAGGTACCTATTATTTGTATTGTCCATGCCATCTGCACCTCAGGATAGCCAAAATGACTACATTATAATTAGAAAGGCTTATTCCGCAAATCCCCATTGGAAGTCCCCATCAATGGGGATTAGTGAACTTTTTGTTGACTTTTTGTTCACTGTTCCCCATTGACGTCCAAAACAGGCTAGAGGTTATTATTGCAAAAAATTACCATGATCAATTGATAATATATTAGGAAAGATAGCGCATATAATCTAACGTATCAACTGTGTATTAAATGCAATACCGCTTATAGGGCTTTCAGCGTTCAATTATTAATTAACATTAAATGGTTAATCAGTTTTGTCATCCATAAAATTTATTCATGAGTAAAGTAAACCACTTTACGCAACAATTCAAATCATTTGATTGATATATTTTTTTTATTAATTAATCATTTAATTTATCCCTGAAACACGAGAACTTAAAAACACTTACCAACTTCTTTGATATTTTGTAGTTAATGTGTTTGGAGAGGGAGTAATGTTGTACTTATGATACATTTACAGCTCGATATTCAAGTCTTTAAACATTCCGACAGATATTATGTGGCAATCAATGTGTACGATATTGAAATAAAGGCATTAACTCTGATAACATTTATTTAGATAAAATGTTATCGCTCAAACGTCCCTAGCGGTGATTTCTTTTTGATTGCATAAATCACTTATTTACCTACATGTTCTTAAAAGCTTATTAATTTCGTCATGATTTTAAGCTTGATTGCGTTGAATTCTGTTGTTTGTGATTAAACAATACAAAATAGAATATTTTATTAAGAAGGTAATTTAGTACTTTACAATTATTACTTAAGTTTATAAACATAGGTTATTATTGATTGAGAAACTAAGCTGAAAGTAAATTCTTAATTGAACTGAATATTTATTAGTAGTTACTTAATGTATGTTTGTTTTGTTTAGGGAAACCAATCACATCAAGACTAACCCCTTAAGCGAGCGGGAACATACTATGGATGATGCCATGGTGCGACGCCATAAGCATGTTTTCTTTGCGGATAGATTGCAAGAGTGCGTGCAGGAACATGTTTACTATCAACGCAACCGCGACCTCAGGGAACCATTGATTGCTCCAAGACTGTACATCATTTATGACAACGTGGAAGCAAGCGAACCCGGTGATACGTCAGACTATTGTACTGTTCTTGATGCACCGTTTTATAAACTGCGTATTGAGGACTGCAAAGAGTCAGGTTTGTTTAAAATATGTAAATTATTAATCTCTTGTTTCGATTTTAGGGTGCCGGCTTCAGTATTCAGCCAGACACTAGTGTTCGCTTTTTTTAAGTTAAACCTCTAATAATAACGCCAAAATATTATAATTGAATCGATCAAATTATACTAAGTAGGTATATCTATCGGATCTTTGAGTCCTCCATCTTCAGTCTACAACTTGTATTGTTGATGTTGTGACTTGTCTGTTGACAAGCCAACGTATTTGTTGGCTATCATATCAAAATAAGGAGTAATTAAAAAGTAATTTACAAGTTCACTCACATTTACAGATAGGTAATTAAAGAGAAAGAGAATATTATGTAAATAAAGTAAAATATTAATTTAAAATTCAAATGCCTCCCTTTAAAAGTTACTTAAATAAAGTGAACTTATGCATTGAGACCATTTCAATGAGCTTCTGTGGTTTGATGAGGAGCTTGGTCTTCTGATGTCAGAGAGTATTCCAACACAAAAATAGTCAATTTTTAATCGATCAGAGTACCTAATAGAAGTAATTCTTGTTCCTTCAAGAACTAAAAAATGGTTTTTGATTTTTTCGATCATATAAAACAATCTTGATTCGATATATGTACGGAGTTAATGCTCCTAAATAAATAGATTAAGTAAGTAATAATATGACATAACCACTGATATCACACTAATATTACGATTAAAATAAAAAAATTAAGCTATTACGATTAAACTAGAAATTTAAATAAATAATATCTACTTAAAACATAATCACAGAATAGTTATAGTCTACGATGATATTATTTTAACAGTTTCGGTTAAACGGCTGACTATTGGAGAGTTTATCATATGCCAACGTATTTTAGTTATAAAGTTGTGATTCATGGTCATTGTAATAATTCAATAGAGACTATCAGCCCGATAGTATCAGATGACTTGTTTGGAATCTGTGTGATATTTTACATTTTTTTTCTAGGTTTCATAAAATTGAAGAAAACTGAAGTATTAGAAAGTACATTATCGAAGAACAGCGAGTTGAATAATTTTACAAAACCTGATTCTGATGACAGTTTATATACTGATTCAGAAAAAGAATCAAATGACTCTGATGAATGCACGGGTAAAGGAGACAATTTTTCTAACAAGATAAAAATTAAACTAAATCAATCACTTTACGATCAACCATCAAGTCATTCAGGCAGGAAAAGAAATATTCACATAAAACAGGACAATGTAAAAGAACAAAACATCAATACTACAGAAAACCATAAAGAAGAAGATATTTCCTCTGATGTCGTTAAGGATAATCTAAATAACGACAATGATTCCAAGCCACGAAAATCTATTCTAAAGAATACAGGAAAGGTAATTGGACCCACCAAGCAAATAGAAAGCAAAACAAGCGTTAATGGTCATCTACATATCCCACTCGATATTAAAGCTGAGGATACTGAAACTTCTGGATACAGATCAAATTCAAGTAGTCGTCAAGCCGAATCTAGTGAAACAGAGTCAGATTATGGTTATTCGACAATCACTGAGTTAACCACACCAAAAAAGATTCAGCTACAGTCGAACTGTTTTGTTTCCTCTGGCGTCATACCCGATGAATGTTGGACTCCAGTTGAAGTTCGAGTTATTGATTGGAGTGACGATGAAGATGAGAAAGCTGATACGGTATCAAAACAGTCTATATCGAGAAATCTGTTTGAGACTCATCATTATCTCAGTTCTATAAAATTTATGCACAATTTCGTCGATAATTTTATCATAAACTTAGGATCTGGATTAGGGTTTTCACATGACTCTGTAAACAATGCATTAACTCAAGGTGCGAGTATTTATTGCGATTCAACGAAAAATGGATTAAAACTATCATATGAAGTTTTTCCAGCTTTAATAGCTGCTTGGCCCAATGCGGCAAATCCGTGGATAATACGGGAAAGGAAAATTATACAAAATCCTAGGACTAACTTTAGTTACCAATGGCCTACTAAGTATATGGTTAATAGAGCTATTGGTTTTGGATGTCTTTTAATTCCCATCGGATTTAGACCCAAACGAGGCGTGAACCCCAACCAAGAGTTACAATGGAAAATTGTTTTTCCTGCCGCAGAACGTTACTTGGAAAGTTGTTTGGCACATTCTCACATGAGATGTTATTTGTTTGCCCTGATATTACATAAAGCTTTTATGGAAAATGATTCATCTAAGATTGGAATAGATGCGAGTCATATAAAAAATCATCTATTTTGGCAGTGTGAAGATAACTACGCAAAATGGCCTGAAGACCGACTTGGAGAAACATTAAGAATTTTTTTGAGTAGATTTTATCTTCACTTTAGTCAGTCTAGACTACCTAATTATTTTATAGAACAATGCAATGACTTTAAAAGTATACCACAGCCGATTCTACTAAAATTACAAAGACGATTAGCTGACATATTAGAAGCGCCTGTCATGCATTTACTTCATGCTATTGATAAGTTGAAATACACAAAAAAAGATTTTTACCCTACATTTAACTGCCAACGACTTTACGAAATTCTGACCTGCAAAAATCCATTACGCATATTAAACCCAAATTTACCAGTTTATCCAAATTATGCAAGTTCTGATAGTGATGAAGGCGAACATAAAAATAAAAACAATGTTTGGGGTAGAGCAAAAGCTCATGACAAAAATTATCAATGGAAAAAAGAAAGATTACGGCAAATGGAAGAACGTAGAAGAGCTAACATGTACAACAAAAAACAAAGAAAATCACCGGAAGATCGAGAGATTAATAAAAATGTAAGTAACGTAACCCATCGCCAACTGAGCGGCCATTTATGGCTTTAAAAGCTTATCTACACATTAAATTGTCATTTCATATCAATAATCGTGTTATATTACTTTATTAATCTATTTAGTTCACATGTGTATACATTATTATTGAAATGAAACATACTACATAATTTATGGCATTCCATGTTGATGATGTTGATTGAAAATGTCTTGATTGAAGAAAAGGGCAGGTATGTATATGCAGTACAAATAAAAGACTTAATTACCTTCTTATTTATACGTTTTACGGAGAAAATATTGACGCAAAATTTAATTACTTTTCTACAGAAATGAGGGAAGGTGTGAGGGTGAGGAAAGATTATGGTAGTGTGGGGAAGATGAAGTGGTTGTAATTGTGATATATACTGCTAGGGGGATTGGTGGTTAGAGAGAGTGTGTATGTGTTATGTATAATAAAATTAATTATCGTAATTATTTATGTCAGTAAATATCGTTATTAATTATGTAATTAAATGTCGTAATTATTTATTAAATTTTACATGTATTTTGCAGATTATTTTGCCACAAAGAATGGAAATGGAGCGCAGGCGGTTAGTGTTAGAATTTTTCATACCTCACTTCATTGCGATGGCACGTTCCAGTGAAAAATTTGAAGCAATAAGACAAGCTGTTATTTACTTAGAACATTCTCAGCGACTTTGCATGATTTTACGCGAAGAACCTGCCGGCGATACGACAGCTAATGAATATCTTAGTGTAATAAGAGATAAATTAGCTGATTGTCATCGAAAATTAGTAAACCAGGGTGGTTTTAAGTTACCAACTCGTGGAGAGAAAACTGCCAGTCAAAATTTGCAGACTAAACCATTTCAGAAACATCGACCCAAATACGAGCACATTATAAATCAGGATTCTCCGACAGAAAATTCTGGAATACCACCGTTTACTTTCGTGGAAGTTCATGTTGAAAAAAAATCGAAGCAAGAAGTTAAAAAGACACAGGAAACGGTACAAGAAGAATCTAAATTATAACGTTAAATACCACCTGCTCAAAGCCCTGCATGCAAAGTTTCTACGAGATACTGTGTATTGTCCACGTTTCCAGGGTTGATATAAATTATGTATGATCTGTTGCAGCGGGTCTTGCAAGTCTACATGATTTGGCAGGGCTTTGTGTTTGCTTTAATGCTGCCTAGTTTTAGATTAGAAATCAAGATAGTAGGTATGTAATGTATGTCTGAAATGTAATTTTACTTTTAAGGGTGAGGATTTTTCTTTCATTTGCAGAAAATACGTTTGTGGAGAATTTACTACATATAACCTGTGGTAATATAATCTGTCGTTTATCCCTATTTCTTTATTGCTTTATTCGCGTTTTGCAGTTTGTCGTGTTTTGATATTATTGTATACATTTCCACAAAATTAGTTTTAGAGATTAAAAAAGCAAAGTTTTGTGAAACTAAAAATACTTAATCGCTATAAAATATTAATAACTAATTGACAAAAATGAGAATCTCTGGTTTGTTTATAAATGGATTTTAATGATATTATTTAGTTTGGCTTTGGAGGTTTTAACTGTATAGTAGATATGTGAAATAAGATAATTTTCTACCATATTTGTCTTTTTATTAATTTGAATTTTAAAGAAATAAGTTATATTGAAAACACCGTCATTTAAATTATAACTTTTTTCACAGACAATAATTAAGTTTTTTCTCTGTGGTATTTGTAAATTAAGACTAATTAACACTAATTTACAAATTTTTAATAATATGTAACGCACAAATAAAATAAATGTAAAAATATATCTATATTTTTTATTTCGGTTAATAAAAATCCGAATATGAGCTCAATAATATTTTTGAAAGTTTTTACACTAACGGATTGACTCCAGCCACCATAGACAGTAGAGCCATGCGAACATACATGCCATATTCGGCCTGCCTAAAGTAGGCCGCGCGGGGATCGGAATCAAATTCTGCAGAAATTTCGTCAACACGTGGTAATGGGTGCATCACTATCATGCGGCGTCGAGCTCGAGTCATTAATTGAGGGGTTACTACCAACAAGCCGCGCATCTGTAAAAAAAGATTATTTTTTAACTCCACAACATGTTTAACGAGTCCTTAGTTTTTTTTTCTATGTTGATTTATTAAAGACACCCATGTAATAATGGTAAGATGGTTACCAATGCCCATTGATATACATAAAAATAGAATACTACGAACAATTCATGCATTGCCGGTTATGAAAGGTAGAAGAGGAAATAAAATCTGGCTCTCAAGAGTGCTCAAGAGGTCTCAAGGTCTCTCAAGAGCCGGAAGTCATTTGGCGGTTGACTACAACCAAGAGGAAAGCAAGAGAGAGAGAGAGTTAATCGGATTAAGCGCAAGCCAAATAAATTCAGTTTGTGTAATAACTTTTTGCGCAGTATTAACACGATAACGAAAGTATGTTTAAGAATTCATACCTTTTCATATTCTGCTTGATTCTCAAATCTCTCTCGCTGGATTCTTGTCATGTATAAAACATGAGTGTCGGCAAGAACATCCTCGAGTCGCTCGAATACTTTTTGTGGTATGCCTTTGTACGCTACATATTCCATAATATGTTTTGGCATGCCGAGTCCTGGTGGGCTTACATACTGTAACTGCACTTGGTATAAGGTCAGAAGCCGAGCAAGAGAGTGAACAGTGCGTCCGTTTTTCAAGTCACCAACCATTGTTATAGTAAGACCATTCACAGTACCAATCTCCTCTCTTATCGTAAAAACATCCAGTAACGCTTGAGTAGGGTGTTCACCGACTCCATCACCAGCATTTATTACTGGCTTACGGCAATTACGCGAAGCACGCTGAAATGATAAACGTAAAATTAAAACATAAATATTTATGTTTTGCTGATTACTATATTTCGTCACATGGAAGCTTTTACTGACGGACTGTTGGCTTAGAATGAAGTGTCCAATATATCATGCATAAGCACTATCAGGAAAATTTTGGTATTAAAGAGACACCTCTAACGGAATGTTGGCTTAAACTCTAGAACTTGCTTTTGTACATTAAGTTAAATTGATACGTACTTTTACAGCACCTGGTTCTGGGTGCCTTAAGACAACTACATCTGAATAGCTTGCCATCACAGCCACACTGTCTTCTAATGTCTCGCCTTTTTTAGCTGATGAACTTGTTGCATCGGTATGTATAACGGATCCACCTAATCTTTGCATGGCTGCTGCAAAACTACAGCTAGTTCGTGTGCTCACTTCATAAAATATTGACGCCATTACTTTTCCTCTTAGTATATCATCTAGGAATCGGCTTTTACTAACACTCGTTTTCATGAATTGCGCTAAATTGAAAATATCATTCAGAGTTTCTTTACTAAACGAGTCAACTGTCAGTATACTTTTACCAAAAAGATCGCTACGCTGGCGCTGTGATACCGAAAGCTGTTGTGGATTATAGTATGAGGAACTGTCATGTCTTTGCCGAGTAGTACTTTGAAGAGGCAGTGGAGAAGTGCTCCTTATTCCGGTTATATCACTGAAGTGAACATTGAGTTTACTTTGCCCCTCAGGTTTGTTCAATTCCATTTGATCTAAATCAATATCACTTGACCTAGAAATTTCTAAAGAATTATGCAAATCAAGAGCTGAATTTGGTCGACTCGTTTCTTTGTCGATTTTCTCAATATCATATACTGGGAACGTTTGTTTTTTAGCAGGTGGCCAATCTCGCACGTTCTGACCAAATCCAGGTGGCACAAGAATTTGGCCTTCTACGTAGGCTATTTCACCTCGAAGCGTTACGCGATGCACTGCTCCACATACTTGCATTCCAGCAAAGGGAGTCCATTTTGATTTAGAAAATGGCATGGCATTAGGAATTGTCCATTCATAATCCATATCGACCTCTACGTATGTGTTAGGTTGCTCAGGTAAATTAAATATCTTTCGAGGATTTTTATGAAACTTATTAATGATATCTTCCAAAGAAAGACGTCCTTGGTGCACTGCATTTAAGAGGAGAGGCAATATTGTTTCTACACCTGGAAAACCCGGTGGTGGTTTATCAGAATTTTTCTCTTCACATGAATGAGGTGCGTGATCGGTAGCGAATATATCAATAACATCCAAATTTTTCCATAATTCCGCTTGATCTTCAGGACTACACAGTACAGGACGAACTTCAGCTCTGCCTTTGCCAATATCGTCTATATTAGCTGTACTTAAAAATAAATGATGTGGACATACTTCACAAGTGACTTTTAAGCCACGTTCCTTCGCGGATTTAATGATTAATATCTCTTCTTTTCGAGCAACATGGCATATGTGTATAGGACGATCAAGAAGAGATGCCATAAGTATTACGGCTCCAGTTTTTTCTCTTTCTGCATGCGCACAAATTGGCACTTTTTTAGGCCAATTCTGAAGATGTTTTTGCCATACCGTCATGTCATCCAACTTAAGTGTCGTAAAAGTTTCATTAAGATACATTTTCAAAGCCGCAGCTTGAGGTGCTAATTCTGCCGCTGTATCACAATTTGTAGTAGATGCCCCCATATATAAGGCATAGTCGCAGCGTGCACTTACTCGTGCTAATGTTGAAACATAATCATAGGATGTACGATCAATAAGTGGCGGATTGGTATTGGGCATTGCACAAATCATTGTAATACCACCAGCAAGAGCTGCCGCAGTACAAGAATTAAAATCTTCTTTATAAGTTGCTCCAGGTTCGCGGACGTGAACGTGTACATCGATGAAGCCTGGTAATTTGATAATGTTACGTGAAGTCATGCAATCTGTATGGGTTTTCATATGAGGTGCACCTCCACACTGAAGCATCGCCTAAAATAACAACATTTTATTTTTGAATATGAGTATTAAACACGAATATAAGATTAACAAGTATACGAGTAGGATATATTTAATACAAACCTTGACTAAAAGTTTTGCACACTTTACATCTGTAACTAAAGGAACTGCGTAATCTACAGCTAAACGTCGAGTTCGATAACCATGTGTGCTGAAAGAAGAGACTCTACGTGCGCCTCCTCGCATTGGTAAATTTATAACAAGATCTAACTGCCTTCTTGCCATGAAATCGGCCAAATGCATCAATTCTCCGTCTGATCTCGCGTCGTCGGGATCACCAATATGATCGAAAGTCCATTGTACACTTTCAACCTAAAATAGGATTTATTTAATTATCATGTTAAAACGTTGTACCTACAAAATTTTATATTTTTCCATATCATACAAACTAATACCTCCACTCCATGCTCCGTATAAAAGTCACCAGTACCCATACTTGCGTATAATTTGTAACCCATTCTATGAAGTATTCGTACACTGGGCAGTAACTCCATTTTATGCTGAAATAATTGAAAATACAATTTTAGAATACAAATAATAGGAGAAAATTAAAGTTATATTTTAATTAAATTCACAACAGTTCGTTGAAACATACCTTAAAAGTTCCTACTGACAGTAAAATGGCCTTTTTTGGTATTCTGAACCCTGTGCTCATCAATGATTTTAAGTAAGCCTCGTAGCGGTTTTCACCAAAACAAGCAACTTCTCCAGTTGATGCCATTTCCACGCCTAAAGTTACGTCAGCACCGGATAATCTTGAAAATGAAAACTGTGGCACTTTTACTCCTACTTTGCCACATCCAGCCATAACATTCACTGTTTCTACCGGAATTCCCAATATTACTTTTGTTGCCGTTGCAACGAAATCATGATCCAAAGTTTTAGACACAAACGGGAATGATCTAGACACCCGAACATTACATTCTATTACTTTTAACTCATTATCTTTTGCAATTAACTGCATATTAAACGGTCCAGTAACATCAAGCGTTTCAGAAATTATTCTTGCAATTTCTTTTATTTTGTCCAATGTTTCATCGTTTATATCCTGGGGTGGAGTTACTAAGGTTGCATCTCCAGAGTGAACACCGGCGTTCTCTACATGTTCCGATACAGCCATGCATAAGATTATGCCGTCTACAGCTACAGCATCCACATCTATCTCTTTAGCATCCATAATATATTTAGATATCACTACAGGATGTTCTTTGCTAACTAAACTAGCTGACTTCAAATATGCTTCTAGATCTTGATTGGAATAGGCCACGTTCATAGCAGCTCCACTTAAAACATATGAAGGCCGAACTAGACAAGGATAGCCTACTTCTTCGCAAAATCCAATAGCAGACTCTAAATTAGTAAGTTCTTTCCATCTTGGTTGTAATATACCTTTCCGATCCAGCATACGAGAAAATTTGAATCTATTTTCTGCATTATCAATCATATCTGGTGAAGTACCAAGTATCACAGCTTGCTGTCTATGCAAATCCATTGCTATATTATTTGGCAATTGACCCCCCATACATAATATCACGCCGTCAGGATGTTCGATATTATATATATCCATCACGACCTCAAAAGATATTTCTTCAAAGTACAATCTATCACTCATATCATAATCAGTACTAACTGTTTCGGGATTATAATTTATCATAATTGTTTTTTTGCCTTGATTCTTTAGTTCTCTTAAGCATCCAACAGCACACCAATCAAATTCTACAGAACTGCCGATTCTATACACACCAGAACCTAATACCATCACTAACTCTCCTGGGAATTCTAAGTCATGTGCACTACCATTATAGGTAAGGTATAAATAATTTGTAGATGCAGGCCATTCCGCAGCGACTGTATCAATCTGTTTAACAAAAGGAGTTATGTTGTGCTCTTCTCTGAGTTTTCTTACACCTAATTCTGTGCTCTTGATTGCAGCGGCAATTTGTTTATCTGAAAATCCTATTCGCTTAGCATTTTTTAAAATATCGTATGTAATAGAGCCGGAACTGACTGCTTCGAGGTTAGAGTAATAATCAATTATATTTTTAAATTTGTGTAAAAACCAGCGATCTATTTTAGTAAGATCGTATAATTTATCTACACTGTAACCCATTTTTAATGCTGCAGCTAAAACAAACATGCGTTTGTCCGTTGGTTCTCGTAATTCATCTTCATTGACTTTTTTAATGTAGGGATCGAATCCATTTACATTTTCATCTACCATTCTTAAGGCCTTTTGAAAAGCTTCTTCAAAACTTCTGCCGATAGCCATTACTTCTCCGACGCTTTTCATTGAACTACCAATTTTTGTACTAACTCTGTTAAATTTCGCCAAATCCCATCTTGGAATTTTCACGACACAATAATCTAAGCTAGGTTCGAAGCAAGCTGTAGTTACTCGCGTCACTGAGTTTTTAATTTGTGGTAATGGAATACCCAAAGCCAATTTTGCCGCTACATACGCCAGGGGATACCCAGTAGCTTTGCTCGCTAAAGCAGAACTTCTTGACAGTCTAGCGTTTACTTCAATAATGTATAATTCTTCTGAATTCGGATTCAGAGCGTACTGAATATTACATTCACCTACGATGCCAAAATGTCTTATAACTTTTATTGCAGTATTGCGCAACATGTAATATTCCCTATTAGATAGTGTTTGACTGGGTGCAACGACAATAGATTCACCAGTATGAATACCTAAAGGGTCCACATTTTCCATATTACACACAGTTATGCAGTTATCATATGCATCTCTTACAACTTCATATTCTACTTCTTTCCAACCTTTTAATGATTTGTCAATAATGAGCTGTTCCGAATGTGATAATGCTTGATGAGCTAATGCTCTGAGCTCTTCTTCGTTATTTGCAAATCCTGAACCTAAGCCACCTAGTGAAAAAGCAGAGCGGGCCATCACAGGATACCCAATTTGTAAAGCTGCAGCTAAAGCTTCTTCTACAGTTGAAACAGCGGCACTAGGTGCAACTTTTTCACCAATGGCATTAATTTTTTCAGCAAATATTTTTCGATCCTCGGTATCCACAATTGATTGAATTGGTGTTCCAAGTACAGCTACATTGTATTTTTCAAACACTTTTGACTTTTGCAGTTCTACTCCACAATTTAATGCTGTCTGGCCACCAAATGTCAGTAATACTCCCGTGGGACGCTCTGCTTTTATAACTTGTTCTACATATTCAGGTGTAATAGGTAAAAAATACACTTTATCAGCTAAACCTTTAGATGTTTGAACTGTTGCAATGTTAGGGTTGATTAGGACTGTTTGAATTTTTTCTTCCTGCAAAGCCTTCACACCCTGAGATCCAGAGTAATCAAATTCTCCTGCTTGTCCAATAGATAAACCTCCTGAACCCAGAATAAGAACTTTTTTAGGTCTACCTTGTAAAGTTGGGATAAATGTGAGGCTTTCTGTTATAATTTTATCTATGACACATTGCTCTTTTCTTTTATAAACTCTTGTTG
The DNA here is from genome assembly GCA_018248915.1 of Hesperia meskei straton. Lineage (NCBI taxonomy): Eukaryota > Metazoa > Arthropoda > Insecta > Lepidoptera > Hesperiidae > Hesperia > Hesperia meskei. The sequence continues at coordinate 2,237 of DWJQ01000216.1, read as the reverse complement.
CATCTACAAAGATGTCAAAAAGATTTTCAAGGTCTGTAGGTCCTGCAGTATGTTCAGGGTGAAACTGTACACTGAAAAAAGGAAGGCTTTCATGAATGATTCCTTCGTTGGTTTTGTCATTTTCATTCGTGAATAAAACTTTCCAATTTTTAGGTAAAGTACTTGCGTCAACTGCAAAGCCATGATTTTGTGATGTCATAAAACATCTTCCAGTTCCACTGTGGGTGCAAGGTAAATTGTGTCCACGATTTCCATAGCTGAAATAATAATGTAAGTTCAAATTAATATATGTATACATATGTAGGTAGTTTGAATATGTTATATGACAATATAATAAGATATTTATTAACCAATAAAAGCACTTACCTTGTTTTGTAAGTTTTACATCCAATTGCTGTTGATAAAAGTTGATGTCCAAGACAAATACCAAAAACTGGTTTAACATTATTGGTGTCATTGACTACTTTCTTCAAATTTTCTACAACCTGTTTGCACATAATTGGGTCACCTGGACCATTACTGATGAATAAACCATCATAATCTTTTGTATCCAAGTTATGATTCCACGGAACTAAAATTACTTTAGCATTTCTTTTAATAAGACATCTGATTTGATTGTATTTTAAGCCGCAATCTACGGCCATGATTGTGATATCTCCATAAGGATTGAATATTTTCGTCTCCTGAAAACGAAAGAAATCTTTATTGTATTGCTTGACAAACAACAATTGTTACTAAATCTATATATATAAAAGCGAAAGGTCACTGACTCACTCATCACGAAATCTCAGAAACCGTTAAACGTATAAGATGAAATTTGGCAGAGAAGTAGTTTACATGTAGTTAGAAGGTATCCGCTAAGAACGGTTTTTTTGATATTCTGCCCCTAAGGGGTTCAAATAGTTTATTTTATTTATTTATTACTCCATTGCACATTACACATTATTATTATAATTATAAGTAACATAGGTACATGATAAAATGTGATACCCTGGTAGGGCGTCGCAGTACTTAGTTTATAACAATAAGAAAACGTCGCAGTAATAAGTTTGTATGAAAGTCGGTCAATTGTAAACCAGATATTTTGAAAATTGGTGTTTAGAATTATGATAAAAAATTATGAAAAACCTGTAAGATCAAAGTTTTTTAAAAATCATCCCTAAATGGGTAATATAGGGGTTGGAAACTTAAATAAAAAGTTTGTCTCTTTGTATACGCTAACCTCCGAATCGGCTACACGGATTTTTATGGGAATTTCACTGAGAGATACAGGAGGTTTTCAAGTAACGTATAGGCTACTTTTTATCCCGAAATTCCCACGGGATTACGATTCACGCGGGAAAAGCTATGATGCGCCAAATCGTGGGCTTATATTTTTATGGGACTTTCACTGGGAGATATAGGAGATTGTGGACCAACATATATTATAGGCTAATTTTTATCCTGGAATTACCGCGGGATCAGGATTCACGCGGGAAAACCTCCTTTGAGCGAATGATGTCGCGGACTCATTAATGTCTATATGTTTGTATCTATATCTGTATATTGACAAGCGCAAACCAGACAAAAATTTGAAAATATCTGGTTGGTTTAGATCAGGTTTAAATGTAATGAGGGTCGCCGTTTTTGTGCTCACCAGTTGGCGCCACCGGCGAGGTAAGCTAAAAGTGACAGACAGATGAGACAGACCTCAATTTTCACTAGCGCCTCTAGCGGAAAATTCACACGCGGTTACCCTCATTGAAAAAGGATATAAACTGCAGCGCCTCCTGGTGAGTGGTCAAAGCAAAACCCATCACGGAAAACCGCTTTAAACAAACAAAAGCTCTGAAATATGACAGCTCAGTTTGCACCTTTGTTTACATTTATTGTCATATTAGCTTCTGCCCGCGGCTTCGCCCAAATGGAATTCATTTATATAGCGAAACGGGATTTAGGGGTTGATTTTTGAAAAAAGTAGCCTATGTATGACTCTGGGCCTTCAACTATTTTCATTCCATATTTCATCCAAATTGGACCGGTGGTTTAGCCGTGAAAACGTCACAGACAGACTTTCGCATTTATATTATTAGCATGCATTGTTGTCATATTGCTTTTAAAATGTATGGATCGAATTATCTTCTATCTTCTATACTTATAATAAATCTGTAGAGAGGTCAGTTCTGTACATTAAATATATTTCCAAAGTAACTATCAGGGGGTGATTAGGGATCGATACTGATGCCAAAAATGCAATC
>DWJQ01000215.1:0-16635 GCA_018248915.1 Hesperia meskei straton | reverse complement strand
TTAATGTACAGAATTGACCTCTCTACAGATTTATTATAAGTATAGATTAGAATTTAATTATTAAGTTTTGGTGATGGTAAGCATCGTGAGAAAACCTGCACACCTTCTGAGATCTTTCTCTTATCCTTTTGCCTCTCCTTCTGAGGTGTGTGAAGTTAGTCGCACGTGGCTAGCGCCATCTGCACTTGCTAGAGTTGGGTTGTGAAGTATTTTTTTTTATATATTTTATAATATTTTTTTTAGATGGCAAGAAGTAAAACTTTTACTTATTGACCCTTAAAATTATTTGATTTTAACTTTCATGATCGGGGGAACACAAAATTTTGAACTGAAACGGCAACGACTACTGATAAAAGTTGAGAGCGACTACGGTTATTAAGGTTTCATCTGAACCAAAAGTAAATTTTCACGTAAAATCCTTATTCAACCAACCCGTAACTGTTTGAACGACCAACCGACTGTTTGTTGACGAGCGATCGTGTGAGTCAGATGATGGATGCGACAAAAGTTCGTATTTTTTCGCTTTCGCTGAAATGACGGCCGCAAAAAACAGCGAAGGCTTCGTCCACAAGTCGGGGTAAGAACAATTTCATGTTTGGCTAAACTAATAAAGGAACTTTAAAGTTTACGGGCAAGTTTGCGGGTCCGACACGGACACGACGCGTGTCGTGTGCGATCGCGCATGTGTTCGCGCGGACGCATGCGTGTCGGCGTCGTGACGTCACGGCGACTCGGCCGACTCGCGACCGCCAGTCGTGCCTCGGACGGCCGCCAACGTAACGAGCAGTCGCGCCAGTCCCGGCGACGCAAGTAAACAATCTGACCCAACATGCATCCCCGACACTTATGATCGCGGCCGGCTGACTTTTCGGTGTATTTAGTTCAATTTTGATGTATTCATTTCAAAGTAAATAGTGTTATTCGTGGTCACGCAAAGTTTTTTTTTCGTAGTAATAAAACGTGTCTTTTTAGTGCCATTTTTCTAAGAAACGTAGGTTTAGAGTACGATATCTTATCGCAGTACAAAGTTCAATATTCATTGCCTTCTCGCGTATTTGTAGGTTTTATAAGATTAGGGAAGCTTCGAAGTGATAGTGCTAGTTCGCTAGATATAGTTAGAGCTAGTTGTTAGGGTTGAAAAAGTTTTATATACACAGATTTATAATGTCGCTGATTTGCGGAGGTGAGTGCAATGGTATGCCTTGCCGAGAGATCGTAAGCCACTGAAAATTATGTTCCTTTCACCTGTGAAAGGTTAATTGACTCACTCGTTATAGCCTACATAAAGCAAACACTCCTAATTACAATTTATTTTGGCCTTTAAAATTAAGGGTCGTTTGAAACGGTTTACGGGAATAGGTTATTAAATTACGTAAATAAACCTTATTGCGGGAGTAAAGTTTTATTAAGTTGTTAAGAACAAGATTAAGTGTTTAATTTAGATAATTTTAAAGTTAAACAAACTTTTTAAGTCTGTATTACGTAAAACTTTCACATATTGACTAAAACCGCAACTGACGGCGTGGTTGACTCACGAAAAGCTATTAGTTCTGCATCGAAAGGGTTGAACTTTACTAAGTAGAAGCGTAACCTTTGATGCCAATTAAGGAAAATGGAATTGATAATAAGTTTAAACAAAACAAAAAAGTAAACAAAAAATATTCAAAATGATAAGATACTTTCAAGGTCGAGCGATAGTTGTTAAACGCATAATTATTATGAAGATAGGGAAAACCAAATACTTAAATATTAAGTTTTGCCAGCCTTTCATATTTCCATGCCTGAAAATTCATAAACAGAATACAAGAATTCAGTATTTTCGTAATTCAATTATTTCATTAAATTTAATTTAATTGGTGCAATGAAACCAACCTATACCTATAAATGATGGCATGCAAAGAAGTAAGAAAAAAATAAACAAGTCAAACAAAAACATAACCTTGAACCTGAAAATTCTGGAATGTTCTTTCCTATGCAGAGACGTTTCTTATATGTTAATTAACTTTTCCTTTGAATTCGTCCTTTGACTAAAAAAATACTAGATATCATTACAGTATGGTATTCCAATATTCTAGTATTTTTTGTCCTAATATATAATACTAGGCATGTTTACGGTTATATTGTTATAAATGAAATCGTTATTATACGCCACTAAGTAACAACAATTAAGTAATAAAATAAAATATATATTTTACAAAGTAGCAGCTATTTTGAAATCATTAGGTATTACACGTATGTTTTAGAAAGTAATAACACAAACGTTTAACAACAACGTCAATGTTATTTTGGATGAATTGTGTCACAATAGCAAATAAACAATAGTGAATAATAAACAGTGATCACTATAAACATCAATTAAGTTACAAAAATACTAAATGAGTCGTGTTAATAGGCGAATAAAGTTCAACGACTCTATCGCTGAAAGTTGGGCTGTTCACCTTTCAGGGTATAACGTATTAGAAAATGTTTCTTTTCGTAGAAAACCGTCGAACACTTGCATTAAATTTGGAAAATATACCTTAATAGACTTGGTGTAAGTGTTATATTTGACGGTCTGTTTGCCTGCATACATAGTTGCTCAGAAGAGTCTGTACTATATTTGGCTTGGGATGATCATAATGATGATATTGATAAATCCACGGGGCTTAGGCATAGATTGGACTAGACTTAGATTTACCTTAGGCATAGACTGGTACTAGAGAAAAGTGACGATTTTAAAATAAAAGGAAAATCTTTCATAATACTAAAGCTTTAGTTCTATATCTCTGTAGTAGATATAGCACATTATACCTTGATAGTGTGCAAAATATTATGATATTAGTGTTGTGGACTTTTTCTTATAGCAATTTAGTGTCTAACCTTTTACTAGGATCATTTAGCGTTATGTGCGATATACTTTTGGTTAGACAAGTGCAAATAACCTATAAGAATTGAATAGCTGATGTACATTCTTCACTTGATAATGTGTTATGCCATAATTATTATGATCGACTGGGAATAATACCTACTAGTTGTGTATAGGTAATGTAGATAATAATACCTACTAGATGTGTGTATGCGTGTGTTGTGTGTGTGCGCATGTGTGTGTGTCATTGGTAATAGAAAAATATCAACCATAAATTGTGCCTTAGAATGCGCATTAAGTTTCTGATCTATGTCGGTAGCCTTCAGGCAAACCAATACTACCAACGTAGGTATAAGGTTTACGGCAACGTTAAGGTACGAATACAGTTGAATTTCGTTTGATTTTAAATGTAAGCTACAGCAATCAGTACTATTGCTAATACTATACGCAGTAAAAATAAAACACTGAATCGAAATACAAAGTATGTAAAAGGCTTTACAAAGTATCTGTAACGTATAATCGAAGAGGGTTGGGGGAGGGGGTATTATAGGCGCAATAAAGGTGAAAGATGAGGTTATGAGAATAGGTGCGAATATTTCAAAGCTCCGGTAAATGTAGGAACGTCGGTGCGAATCTGCGATAAATTGGAGTTACGATGATAACGATTCGAGGATTGAGAATATCGCAATTCAAGGCTAATGCGCGAACAGAAATATGATAGTTGTAGGTATTTAAGTTGTGGACAAAGAAACAATATATCTACGAGTATTAGTAACTGCCAGCTTTGAGAAGTAATATAACTGTGTTTGCGTTCGATATGTAATCTTAATATATAAAATAAAACCCGTGTGTTACTGAGTGATTGGCTGACAGATAACGTACAGCCGAAACTACTGAACGGAAGAAGCTGAAATTTGACATCTATGTTCCTTGGGGAGTGTAGGGGAGCACTAAGAGAGGATTTTTGGAAAGTCCACCTCAAAGGGGGTGAAATAGGGGGGTGAAGTTTAAACGAATTTTACGCGAGCGAAGCCTGCGAGCGGAAGCTAGTTCTAATTGTATTCCATACCAAAGACAGCTTTCGCCCCTTTAATTAAGGTACATTGTAGAATGAAGATGAAAGTTTAAAATGTTGTAAGTAGATTTCCGTTACAAGCTAAAATGAACTGTGAGAACAGGTTACAAATTTTAGTACTGAATGATTCGTGAGTGTTTGAATTAACGTGAGGTAAGCCGTGTGATACCTATACGTAAAAGGTTACAAATTTGTTTTTGCAGAGAGTGGCAACTTCATATTCTCGATGACAGAGATTTTTGTCTGCCTTTGCTTTGGCATAAATGGCATGTATGGGAAACGAGTATCACCATAAGACGACTGCGGCCATTTCTGATCTATTGTGAACTTCCCAGTTTTTATTAGATCTGGATTTGGATATAAGTGTTAGATAAGTAAAAGATATATTATGAATGTATGAATTAACTTGGCTTTAAAGTAGCTTGATACGACATGCATGCAACTACTTTCATTGTAACTAACTATATGCAATAAAATAAGAAATGTGAATCATTTAATTCTATAAAGTTTATTTAGAAGTGACCGCGGTAATAGTTGAACCCATAAAAACCTTATTAAAGTACTTTCGTGATGAAAACACATCTTTGTAATTACAGTTTTATCGCTCCAATAATAGCGGCTCACATTCGCTGCATTTTTCAACGTTATTGTATTCGATAAACGGCTAGGTAAAGTTGCAACAAAGAATAGTGGGAATAATTACAAATATTTAGTTTCAGTTTTCATTTTATAGAGCGTACCTATTTTCAGTTTTTTAGTCTTTGGATTTCATTTTTATAGAACATTCGATAGGAAAATGTATATAAAAGAGTTTCGAATTGGACTTTAGATTGAGGTGGGTAGGTATATATTGATATGAGTTTTCATGAGTTTTCTGGAGTGAAGGATATATAGTACATCAATTGCAACATTTATAAGGAAACTGGTAAAAGTGCTACGACATACATGCACTTTTAATGTGTAAGTGAATGGTGACTATTTTGGCAAATATTGTTTACTGCAACACGTAAATATTTTTTATTGAATTGATTAACCCCATCTTGCTGCAATTCTACTTACTTAACTTTCATTAAGTATTTTTAAATATTCACAAAAAGGCACAAAAAGTATCTTTTCTTTCTTTCAAAACTACGTTAACATTTTTGTAGGTGCAGTATATTATGTCAGCTAAAAAAAGAATATACATGAAACACCCGTAATGCAATAAAATAAAATAAACTTAAAATTGTGAACGTACGAGTACAAGGTTCATTATTATATACGAATCGCCAATATCAAATACGAAGTCTGTGTGAAAAATTTATGTCCTTACCTATACGTAAATAACAATAAGAATCAATCACAAAACTCAGTGAAAGTAAACAAAAGAAACCGAACGCAAAGTTACAATATCAATAAATTAACCAAATATGAACGCAAACATGCTTACAAATTGGACTGAGATATAAAAGTAATATGATGCCAAAAAACTAGTGTGACCTTCGACCTTGAGTCGTTGGAGGTAAACACCACTAAATATTACATGGCGCGATTTGCTGTGCCATCGCAAATATAATCACGTTAGTGACGCACCAGTGAAGTTGTGGTGATACGCTTTATCTTAGTGAAATATTTTGGGTGTAACTCTAATTGGATAACGCTTACCCACACCAATTTATCTTGTTTTATTTAGTTACTTAGTTGTTATTGTTTTTTGTACATTAATAGGACGTATACCAACATAGCGTTTTTATAGAAGGACGTGGGCATTTAGTTTTGTTCTATTATTTGAAATAATGAAGTATTTATTATATTATCTCATCATCATTACCATCATCTCAACCCATCATGGCTCACTTGTGAGCACGTGTCTCTTCTCAAAATGTGAAATTTAAAGCCATATTTCATCTTGCTGGTCAAGTGCACCTTGGAAAGGTTCACAAACTTTTGGGTTTTCAGTACTTTCTGGCATGCAGGTTTTCTCACGATGTTTTCCATTTAAATCCACATACGTAACTCTGAAAAGTCGGAACTGCATATCCATGTGGTTCGAATCCAGTTACCTCAAGTAAAAGGTTGGTATATTAAGATGTTATAATTGGGCTCCGCCAACAGCATATTTTGCCATTTCAGTCACGAAGAAATCTTTCACTTGTGCGATAAGAAACTTCGTTCCAATTAATAACAAAAAAAATAAGTACTTAAATAAACTAAAAATCATATTCTGTAAGTGAAACAACATTTTTTGATAACTTTCAAACCCAATTTAAAATGGCAAACCTTACAATGTCTATTTCATGAGTCATTCGCACGTTAATTGAGAAGAGCTATTAATACTTATGATGAGCGCTTTGTGATTCTTAGAAAGAGAAAAAGAGGATAAAAATAAAGGTGTTACAGAATCCCAGGAATCTCAAGATTCTAATGTTTATTTACACACACAATATTTATCGTGTCACTGAAAGTATTTCGTTAGAACTGTGAAACATGTGTGGTCAAGGTGACCGGATATTAAAAATAATGCTAGCATGAAATCGTGTGATGTTTAGAAAATGTGATGAATGGTTTTAAATAAACAGGAAGAGTTAAAATATATGTAAATATTAAATTTACATATATTTTCGCCGTTATTATCCGGGAAGAACATTTTAAAGAATATTTTGTCATATCAAGTTTCAAACACATAAAATAACATGTCACGGCACTAAATACATGTATAATAAATTACTCAGGATTCTTTAAAAACAGTGACAGATTTCCATAATGTGACTATTATAAATCGATATTACAAAATAATCAGTAGGTCATAGTTTAATTAACGGGTTGAAGCCATCAATCCACACTGCTTTTGTCTATGAACAGAATTTCGAGTATAATAACAGTTATAAGTATACCTATATGTATGTATAGCTCCGTCGATTAAAGGCACTTCGCCACCCTATTTACTCCCGAAGGTATTCATATGTGGCGGTAGATTCACCCGTTGCTATACTCCCTCAAAAACCAACAATGTTTACGAAAAGTAAGTACGCTCTGGGATCTTATGTGATCGCATAGATGCTTCTCTCTAATGCCCAAAGGGCCTGTCCTCGGGGAGACATACATACACCAAATTGAAAGCACTTTGTTTGCTTATGGCTTGGAGTTACCGTCAGTAAGCAATGGAAAGACATTTTGATTAAATTAAAACGTTACTATTGTCATATACCTAGTGTTCATTTCTCCAAGCTAATCTTATTATTTTAAATGCACAATGAACTCTGTACATATGTCCGCTTTTCATGTTTTGACCGCTTTTTGATGAAATTTTATATCGTGACAGTTTAGGACTCGGCAAATGACATAGGATATTTTTTATCCCGAAATTTTTATAATGGGCTGCAAATGGGATAAGAAGTTAGGGTTAGGTTAACAATCCTATGAACACATCTTTCACGCAGGACGCAGGTTGACAGGAAGCCGTTGACAATAACCACTTTTATTATTATCTTTTTTTATGTAAATATTTCGTTAAGAAGAAGACTAGCGTCTAATGGTAGGTATATGGCCAAGGTTCTGCATAAACACCAGCAAAACGAATGGCATCATCGATACCGCAAGAAATAAAAAAGTTAAGAAAGTAAAAGTTGCGAGTCAGTTGGTAGACATTTTTTTCATGGGGTCGAGAGTAGTCAACCAGCGCATGATTTGTTACTTGGCAAATGACTGAAACAACAGAGTCCAAGTTAGCCAAGCAGGCTTCACGGAAAAATGAAATAATACGAATTGGTGAGGTGAACTGGGACTATAATCTTGACAATTTATCTTAAAGTAAAATACTGAGAGGCGGTTAATTCTAAGCAGTAGGATTGTAAGATTTATAAGTCGCATTAATAATAAAAACAACGAATGCAAATGATTTTCTTAGTTACATACACAAACACTTTGTCAAAATAATCGTTAGCGAAGATTTATTGAAGCTGCCACTAATATGCGAACATCCGAAATGACACTATTGAATTCAAAGATTTGATGGTTTAAATCGTTAAAGTGAAATCACGTTTCAATTCGCGAAGAACGGATAATAATAGAAATGAGAAATATATTCCTCGAAGATAAAAGACCGATCACAGAAGCCATTAAGCTAAGGAAAAGAATTTAGAAACGTTTTAAAGTATTATATTTTTATCAATTTCTTTTTAAGTTGTCTTAGTAACAGAAACGGCTTTGGATATACGATCATTATTATAATACAGGCATTATTCCAAACTAGACAATCAGAATGTGATGGTAAGCCTAAAGCTATTTGTGCCCGTCTTTGGTACTTCACAAGGATACTTAAAAATGCAATGTTTAAAGCAAATTCGCTCAACATCTAGCGTTATAAACAAATGTATGAGATTGAACTTACATGGCCACGAAATTATACAGCAAATTGAATTTGCAAGTTTATTGACATGAACGTTAACCATGACGTGTTAAGCACTAAAAGCCTCAAGAGAGTGTGTGTGCCGTGGTGGGTTACCTGTTAAGTTTGGCTATTCGATTCCCGTATGAGGACATACGTCGATTCAAATCCTGCCCACACATATGTTCCCAAATTATCTGCGTATTAGAAAGTAATTACTATCTATTATCAGTTACTTAGATAAATTATCTAATTACTGGACATGATGTGACATACCTAAATATTGATTATAAGGTCACGAGCGTGGGTATTTACCGGAACTCAAGAATTCCTATTGGGTATACGAATGCTCATACATTGGCATACATTCGGTTTAATAAATTAGTTTATTTTTGTACATTTCGCCGTAATAAGGTCTAGCCCCCATCCTGGTAGACAAGCGTTTACAAGAGAAGAAAGAAGCCAGTCTTTAATGATGAGGACAGCCTGCTAGTATGTGCCGTATTTGAGATGCCTGAAATATTAACATAATTTTAGGGCTTTTACCTCGTTACCTTCCTATCGCCTTCTCGTCTGTAACTCGCTGATTTATTACCAGTGCTAGAAGTTCCATTTGGCTTGTAAGTAAAATTTACTTACGTCATTTTAAACTGTCGCCGTCAGTTTGCAATGTGCCACAGGGGCGGAAAACTGGAACTTGTGTGGGATGCAATTAAAACAGAATAAATAGGTATTGAACATGTACGTCGGGATTGTAAGGTCCTTGCCGTGTTGTTTTTAACCTACCTAAAAAAGGAGAACGTTCTCAATTCGACTATATTTCTTTTTTATATGAGTTAACTTACAATTTTTTACTGGGTGAACCAATTGTGACAATTCTTTTTATATTCGAACGTTGGTGCTTGTCGTCTGATCCCATAAGAAGGGCGACACCTGAGGGTAGTTTTTGAGTTACCTCTACTTATCGATTTTAAACTAAACATATAGTTAAGTATATCACCTACACGAAATTATTTTGGTGTGACCGTGTGACTGATTTCCATGGGCGACAGGGACCAGTTCCCAAGATCATTTGTCTGCTTGGTTGTCATTCTATGACAGGAATTCAAATCAAGAATCCCGCATGTAAAAGTATGAAAATTGAGTCGTCGAAAATATCGAATTGCCGCTCTTTCAATTTAGCTTGTATGCAAAATATACATAAGGCATTTTAAATTCCCGCCATCCGTCTACTACCTGTATTGGTTGCCATCGAAACGAAATCCATATCAAACGCTAAGAGAATACTTACCTATAGATGCTAATAAAACATCATTTACAATATTTCTGTAAGCTATTTGTGAAACAGATTAAAAACCACAAAATACGGTACATTTAATACAACGCGCCGACAGCCCAAACTTACTGAAATATCACAAGATTTTAGCGTATCAATCGATCTAATGTCTTCGGAGACAAAATACATTCAGTTTTCTGCAAAGCTTCAGTTATAATACTAGCGAGGAACGACTAACGATATTATGATATTTATAGAAATTACCCCCTGCAAACTCTAAGCGATTTTACGTTCCCACTTTGATAATACGCGTTTAAGAAATAACATATATTGAACATTATGTAAATCCACTACGTAACGCGCGTTAAAAGTGCTAATCACAGTCAATCATCAGTTACTTTAGCGTAGAGTAAATTTAATATCAGTTTGAAGATTTTTTCTATCCTTTGACTTCAGCGAATTACAATCATCGTTAATCTGCACACACTCATAGCCCCACACTAGAATGTCGTGGGTGTCACAGACAATAGACAAGACAAAGCCACATACCTAGATCGTTAGCAGAAATTCAAATTTCCACCTCGCTGGGAATCGAACGCAGGAGGACCCTATGAGCGGTGATCTCACGTCGTCAGTCTCTCCTCTTTTTGGTTCATCTCTGCCTTACCGCACGCAGTGGAACAAGAGACTCCTTAAAACGATCAATCATGAACAAAAACTGCCAAGGTATTTGAGCTGAAAATATTAATCCCATTATTGTGAAAAATTACATTGTCATCGCAAAAGACTGCCAAGTGTGAAATTGTGTTCTAGAAATTTGTGCGACAAAGAGAGCTTCCGCAAAGAAGTCCTAGGTTCGCAATTGAGTTAGGGAAGTTAGAAGTGAAATTGCTTTGGAAGTAGCAAATAATTCTTTTGTGAATTTCTTGGCGTTTCTAGATGATGTACTTCCGCGCTATTAGTACGGTTATTTGTAAAGACGCGTTTTGCGAGCCAAGCCAAATGTAAGGTTGTTTTTAATCTAGTTTCCTCGTCGGAGCTGAGGGAAACTTTTGAATGCTCTCCTAAAGTTTTTAACGATAAAATGAACACACTTTTTGTAAAGTTTAAATTACGTTTTATATTAATGATATAATGTAACACAAAATTATATTATTTAATCACACACACACACTTAAATATCATGTGATTGATTATGTAAGCAGCTGATAAGTAAAATGTAAGTTAAATATTATCTTTAAAAGTTAATTGTCAATTAAATAAGTTTGTGTGAACGAAAAAATAAAAATGCAGGATTTATAAAAAAGGTATCAATTATTTTATTCGTGAAATATATAAATAAGTATACTTATTTCTTTGGACGAGCTGTGAATCATACTTCTATGTCTAAATCACCTTTACATGACGTCTACTTGGAACTGAAATCAGTGGCTTACGTGACTTCGGTGAGGCAAATGTAATCTTATTCATCGAATAAATAAGTGCTACAATAGCTTGATTGTATTTCAGAACCGGGAGCGGCCCTCCTAGCAGAACCAATTCTCAGTTTATACAAATCGCCTTTGTCAGGTATGAGAAACACTACTACGGCCGTGAGTATCTATATTAACACGTGAAGAAAATAGGGTTATTCCCACTGGTCAGATTGATGGTCAGACCAATCTGACCAACGGGAATTTTTTTCCCCGTTGGTCAGACCAATCTGACCACCAATCTGACCAATGGGAATAACCCAGAAAATACTAGGGAGTGTGAGGTTGACCAAAGTTCACGTTTTTGTGAAGAAAAATATCGTAGAACTCTTTTTTTAATGAAGTGAAATAAGCCTTTGTAGTCAGGAATTACGATTGAATGTTGATCACAGGGTACTAAGAACTTATTGCGATCTGCATTCCCGTTCACTGAAGACACAGTTGCTAGACAGAAGTAACAGTTGCTGTAATATTTTAATTTCATATGTTTTGCTAGTCGATTTAGTGTGTACCTTATTGGATTGTGATACCAGATAAAATTCATATTAAATTACGTATTATAGTTTGGAATTAAAATGTTATTTATTATTACAGAACGTGGTAAAACTAGGTATTTATTTAGTTGTTTGATTTCGCTGTACTTTAAAATTATTTATTTGTATTACAACTTGAAAATATTACACGTATCAACTATTATCACGTTTTATTAAGGTATAGGTATTACATACTTTCATATTTTTATAGTAATTTTAAAAGTTTTCACTCTTTATCATGCTATTGAATACCATTATAATCGTTAATCTGCCCTTGGAGGCAGCCTTGAATCTTCTACCAAAGTTGTCTATATCGTGGGAAACTGTTCAATAAGTATTTAATACAAGGTATGACTGCTCAAATCAGAATGTTTGTTTCCTGGCCCGAAAAATCCTTGATGCGGTGACTTCCATTGAAAGGTTTAAGTAGGTGATAATTAAAATTCGATAGCTTCTAAAAATGTTATTGAGACGTTTAGACAAAATATTATTAGTTACCAGGAGGTAACTAATTAGGAAACTAGTCACTTGTTCAAAAATGTATTTAGAATTAGTAAATTTGACTATTTGCATAATTTTTTGCTCTCATGAAAACTTTCCTCAGAAAGCGTTTGGACTCGGTAAGTGAATTTTATTTCATCTGCAGCCTGTTATAGGCTGATGTCGCCTGTATTACTATTACGAATAGCATTTAAAACGTCAGTAACGGATGTATTTCATCACACGTTCGTAGCTTTATTGCGATATCAATCATGTGATCGCCCGAGTTTTGCGTCGCTAGGGGTTATGGAACTGGATAGCTAAGGCAGTTTTAGGGTAATCGTGGCCAGGTATTGGAAGTTTTCATGCCGCCTGAAGGCCTACAACATAGTTTAACGACTGCTATCTATCGATAACAACCGGAATCGACGACTTTACGTGCCTTTCAAAGCACGGAAATTTTGCCACTACCTAGCGTTATTAGGTAAACGTATAAAATTTTTGTTGATGGCATTCTTTTAGTATTTCTGACGTTCAAAGTTGGTGCTGGCTATATACTAATAAGTTGTTAGTTTTTCTTATCTTGTGTCCGCCATAAAATAACATAAATCTCCTCAAAGAGTGGGCTCAGAATTCAAACCTTGCAAGCAAAGTGAATTTTACAAAATACGATCGTACAAATTAATGTTGTAACTGGCAATGCTGCTTTGAATAGCACAATGTTCCTATGTAGCGTTTCCAGGTAGATCTTTAAATTATCAGTTTGTATTTCTTTTCTTGATCTGGAGAAGTATACCCTATTGGAGGACAAAAGAGTGTTTATACATAGCTTTTACCTTTGAAAGGTAAACCGCACTAGTCAATGAGACACTCACGGGTTGTGATGATGAAATGCCACACTTCTAAGCCCGACTTAAACGCCGGTACTTTTAAAACCGATAGCGCTTTTATTTGCCTAGCTCATACGAGGGTGAATACCGATCGCCATTTTATTTCCATTCACTATGAAAGTAGAAATGAAAATAGATTTCCATTTGTTGGAAACAGTTCAACACTATACAGTGGCTTCGTCGATAAATTAATTTGTCCGTCGTTATGTCCGTGCGGATTTTTCCCGCGCATCAATAACAGTTGGTGACATGATCGGCGCTTGCTAACAGCTTTTGTACTAGCGGGAATAAACGACATTTACTGTTCTTTTTTACACAAGGATTGTCCATGTCATATGCAGTTACAAGACCATTTTATCTGTAGAGTTCGCCTTAAAACTAAAGCATGATTACAACACCATTCTCCTGGTTTATAGAAATCCACTGTCGCTAGCAGTGGACTTCTAAACATCATCCATACATTCTTCTGTCATCCATTATATTATCTAGATGTAGACCAACTGACTTCAGACGAATTGAAGGTTTTATACTGAAATCTAACTAGCGAAAACTGTAACGATAATTTAATTGGATTTTACTGTGTTAATAACAATTCCCTGTATTTTTTCTTATACAATATTTTCCATGTAAAGAATGCGATCAGTAATAGATTTATTATACGTATAGATTTCCTTTTATGAACGTTTCAATATCGCTAGTATGAAAATGCAACATCACCCTTCTCATTTTATTACACCAGCTGCAAACCGCTCGTCATGACGAGCGCATCACTAGTCACCGTCGAATTTATTACCGTCACGGCTGAACTGCGGGTGTTAGGGATGTCGCGTATATGACACGGATATCCGAACGTTATATTATGTTATATAACGCTATATTCATTGTTGGATGACGTGGATCACATGCTTGCATGGCGATAATAGTAACGTGTAATTTTAGTTATCTTTCTTATATATCAATTGTTGCTGTTAACCCTTCACAGTCTTATTAATAAACGCGGCGTTAAGTTACTTCAGGTTTGATTTTTTTGTCCCTGTCATGACATGTCATTCTTTAAAGATAAAGGTTAGAAAAAGACAAAAACATTTAAACTCGGGATATCTTTACACACAGTTATTAATAAGACAGTCAAAGCCCAAAAGTAACTCAAGTCCCAAATTTTTAATGTCCTAAATAAGAAATATAAACCATGAAGAAAGGGAAACACATTAAATAATCCCCTAAATCACAAAAATATTCTATATCATTTCAATTCATCACCCAAAGTGAGCCTTAAATAAATATGTAATTTAAAACTTAATTAAAAGCTTATCCTATATCGAACCTTTGTCCTACTGAACCGACTCTTTTAACCCGCTGTTATATCCGTGTACGTGTAAAATTAAATATGATAATTTTGTACAACAGCGAACACAAATTTGGTACATGGTAATTAATGTAATCGCGATACAGAATAGAGGTATCAATTAAGGGTTAACGTAAACACGTATCCGTTAATAACTGTACGGCACTAAATTCTACATCATTTTGCTTGCTGCTAAAAATTGCTGTGAAACTCTTTGATTAAAAAATTTACATATACATGATGTATATTGTAAATATTGCTTTTAAATTTTTCAATGAAGGTAGCAACAATCATACAGCATCTTCCGCTGCCACCCATATTGGGGTTCTAGTGGGACGGGTGAGAACGGGAATTGGAGCCAACGGGAATAACCCGAGGATTGTGGCTCTAGGTGGGTACCTAGAGCGACTCAAATAGGAATGTTTTAAAAATATTTTGGTAAGCTTGTTAGTATGTAGGAAGACTAGAACAGGGACAGTTAGTGGTTGACAGTAAGAATCTAATTACAGTAAAAGTTGGGAAGGGGAATAATCTGCTTACGGTTAGATAGGTAATAAGTTCTTTTATTTCAAAAGAACTAATCTCGTGGTGTCCTAGCTGTCTAGCTACCATCCTCTTATTTGAGCTAGCCGCCAAACAACTTGCAGAGTTTCAGTTGGTTGAAAGCCACTGATTTGTTTCTTTTCTCCTCTTTTTTGGTCAACAAAGTCTCGGCCTGTGGTGTTGCTGATGTCCGTGGGCCACGTTGTCCACTCACCATCAGGTAAATCATTTGCTCGTTCCTCGATTATAAACATGAAAAATATGTGAAAAATAACTCATTGTAGCAAAGACCTGACTTCGCTTTATTTGTTTCCTAAATAAGTTTTCGGACGGAAATCTTGAATTGTATTTTTTGTTATGAAACAATTGAATTTTAATTTATTTTTAATGGTACATGAAGAGGAATCCCAATCTATTTCTGAGATTTACTAGCTAGACTACTAGATCTATATGTTAGTAGAAGTTATTACTGGAACATAACAAACACATAAAAAACACTTAACTAGAATATCTTCTTACTATACACTATATACTTTCTATAATACCTTGCTTATGATTTAATACATATTTACTTCCATGACACATAGAACCGGATTATTACTAAACTAAAATTAATGTGTTATAATTTATCGATGTCCACTCGGAGGCATTATGGAAATAATGTCTAGTTAGACCATTTGAGCGTGCCCCACGCTTCATTGGACCTATTCACCGATTCCAATCACTGACACGTCGATTAACTGATGCACTCGTCAATTCGAAACATACATTTTGGTCTGGTAAACTTGACTAACATAATTTTAATGTGACTGGATTTAAATTATAGTATTTCATGAATACTTGTCGAAATGTAATATGTGCAGCTTACATTCAAATTTAAATTAATATTCATAGGTAGGTAGTTATTTTGTGAATATGCTTATATACCTTTAAACATTTTGGTCTGGTAAAGTTGACTAACATCATTTTAATGTGACTGAGTTTAAATTATAATTATCTAGTATTACATGAATACTTTTGTCCACCCGCCGTCCGCGTTGCGAGCGAGGGATCTAGTGGAATTTCTGCGTTGATGTAATGAGCATAATAAGTCCATACAAATTCATAATTATAATTCATAAGTCAAGCTGACAACTTGGCGAGTGACAGATAAGAAACGTCAAACTGTGCAAAAAGCGCGCGAGAGAATAAGAACAAACGAGATTGAGCCTGTGATTGAGTTAGATAATAATCGGGACCTGTCAGAGACTCCATATTTGATAAATATATCCACTGACGTAGAAATCACCAAAATCGGCCTATCGTATTTGGCCGTTAGGAAAAGGCTACAAAAACAAACAAACAAGGGTTGCCATCAAGAAAACGGACTTGTAAAAAGAGAACTTTTTTATTTTTCAATTTAAAAAATTAGTTTCGGTACTTTTAGCCACACAACAACTTTTGAATAGTCTGGCACTAGTATAATTCCTACATTGTGTAAAAAATAGTATTTTAGAGTGTTATAAATGAAAGAATACGCCTAATTTAGAGTATGGTTGACAACGCTGAAATAAAAGTACATACAGTTACAAAAACCAAATTAAATTATTCTGCGTTGTGCTGTCATAAAAACGATAACTAGGCACAAATACGCACGCGATCAGTGAATTCCCAGAGACCATCGAAGATTTAACTGAAGATGTTCAAATATTGGAACGGGGCTCAAACAACGGCCGGCGATAAATATTACCGAGTAAAGGACTGCGCACATTACAACGACTCCACGCCAACGCGGTTACGGAGCCACTCAAATGTAAGCATTCAATTATGA
>DWJQ01000214.1:0-16674 GCA_018248915.1 Hesperia meskei straton | reverse complement strand
GTCGGTCACAATTGCCATGAGCGGCAGCGGAAGGGTGGTGCTGCATGCTCGTTTGCTACCTTAATTCAATAAAAAAAGATGCAAACATACCCAATACATGATCGATGCGTCGGGCAAAAATCAAACCCAGGGCTTCTTGGTTGACTGACAGGGTCACTACCTAATGGACTAAAAGGTCATAGCCTACTGATTACTATCATACGTGTATGAAATTGTAGGTATTCAATATTGAACAGTTTGTAGAGAGCGTCTTTAATATGTAGAGTCGTATTAATTTATTAAATCTTAATAAATTATCCTGGAATAATGTTTGACTCATGTAAGTGAATAAGGATAAAGTAAAAGCATTTGTAATTTCATAATATTTATTTTTGATTGATCCATTCAGGGCTAGAATACTTATACAAAAATCAGTGCGTGTAAATTAGACAAAAGAAAAATATGGACGTAAAAATTGTGAAATACAGACATAAAATGACAAACTTTGTGACCTGGAATTGAAGTAAGCTGCCTAAACAATGTAATAATATTTTTGGCTTTTCCAATTACTATCATCGTAAACTATGAAAATAAAATAACTCTAGAAGATTATCATACACGTGTCTAGGATATGTTTAAGGTATTTCATTTTCATGGTTCATTCGGAAGCCGCCCTTCCGTACTTAGAGATCACCGCATACATAAAATTAGTCTATTAACAATCAATCTGACCACTTGACCACTAGCAACTTGCATCAACTAAAACTATAACAGTCTATTTAAAATCATAATACACCATAATTAATAAGAATAATATAAGATAATTAAAGCATTTTCACCTTATATTCAATATAAATCATAAAAGGTCTCAAATCAATAATTTGCCGCTAATTTTTAATATATCTTTCACTTTTACATACACTATTTACAAGTTATTTTTGTACTCGACGCAATTTCATAAATTAATAAAGTAATAGAAACGTGCGTTAAGTACTTACAAAATAATATTCTCATACTCTAATAGCAACAAAATCGCCATGCATAAATCACACTCATGAAGTTTAACTTAAAATAAAATATAGGCAAATCAACTTTAAATTGATTCGCTTCTTTGATATAAATGGAAGCATCGTTAAATAACTAAGAATAAGGTCCGATTTGCGAAAGTAAGTACAGTATCACCTCGGTGACCGTGGATTATATAAAAAAGAAATACATGGATATTGAAAGAATCCAACACAAAAGAGAAAGGCAGGACTGGTAGGTAGGTCGTGCGTGGACGATCCGCAAACCACTCAACATAATATTATTTACAAACGTTCAAGTAATCTGCCTAACAACTAGTAAAGCTTTTTACATAAAAAGGTTTTAACAAAACAACAAACCGCGGCGCCGAGCGGCGGCCGCGGGAGTTTGCATTGCAATGCTCGAGTCTTCTGCGTAATGCCACAAATTAATTAAATTAACGTAGAATATTGATCTTAACGAGATCGTGCTTAGGATATCATCGGGAGATGATGTTCACTGGAACTGGCGCGAGGCCTCCGCCGGGCCGCGCGGGACCCGGTGGCCTCTGCTTCGCTCGCCGTGCACCACGAGGTATCTTGATATTTACCATAAATTAAATTGTCCTTATAACTAATCACCAGTTAACACGACAACGGCCTGTCCGGCTGGTCTTCCTTCTCTGGAGTCTGTAACAAAGAAAACCGAACGTCAGATTGGCTATTCATTCATCGAGAGATGGTTTAAAGCTGCATTTATTTAACTAGAACTAATTGGTGTAAACCCCTCCGTGTTTTATTACAGTTATTAGTGATTGCGACAAGTAGTATATCGGGTGGCACATGCGCATCCAGCCCGCGTCCGGCCATCTGTCACCGCATATGCGCTCCGTTTCAACACTGTTTTAATTCATTAGTCCTGACAATGGGCCTGCTGTTTTGTTACCCTAATTTTAGTGCATGTTTCATAGATTGGAGATGATAAAGTAATTGACATAGAGCATGTGGCGTGTGCTAGCGGCGATGGGCTCGAGTAGCCAGTGCGACTGTGCGAGGTATCGTTCCGAGTATCGGCGAGTGTTAGATTACTGCTTCCCGTCCGCGTACATCCGCGCCACAGCTGAGCGCCAGCACGTGGCCGTACCCTATTTACGGACGTGTCGAAGGGAGAGCACATATGTCCCGAACGGATCGGGACTTCGCGAGAGCGAACACGTGAAATCCCTTTATGAGACGAGCATTGTCGGGTAATGAATAGGTACGTTGCATTTATTTAGCTATCCGCCACCGGCGCTATCACGTGTGCTCACGCGCAGCTGTGAGCGACCGTTACCCGCACAATGCCCTCGATCGATCCGTCGTCGATGGAATCCGAGCGATCGGCGAAAACGTTGCACGTGTGCAGACTCGCGGAGACGTTTTGCGGTGGAACTGCATTGTCTACCGCCACCGCGCCGGTTTATTAGTTCGGAGAAGCGTAAAGGTGCTCGTAAAACTTTCACGCGCGATTTATGCGAGAGCAGAGATACGGGGAGACAAAGATATCGAGAGGAGCGGCGAGCGTGGGCGCGGACACCTGGCGGCTCGTTAGTGTCGCCGTCGGCCGTCGGGGACGCGTGGGCGACGGCCCGATAGCTCCACGGATTCTGTCCTCCTTACCACCATTACTGATTGATAAATGCATGACGAGTTTATCTACATCCTCAAGAAGCCTCATTAATCATTGCTTCGATCGCTATTTACTAGGGGTTCTTAAATTGATTGTGAAAGCTCAAATGCGGGCCGTTAATTGGATGACAAGTAATATTGACAGCTGTAACGAAGTTAAGACTGAGAAAGTGGGACTTTTTATCTACAAACTAAAAATTAATAATAGTGACTATCAATATAACTGAGCGGGGGAATTAAACTTGGGGTGGACCGTTTAGTGGGAAAATAAAAGGGAGTTGCAATGGATTACACGCCTAACCATATACATTATTATAGGCACTTAACTGCTTATTACGGTCGAAACGAAAAGTCAAACATCGTTGTGATCGAGTTTGAGCTGACATTTGAAGTCGTGAAGGTGAAAGGGCGAATGGAGCAATGAATTTCATCGGATCCGTGAAGTATGCTAGCGGGAAGAATGCAGTTATAATAGTAATATAACATGGTGAATCGACTGTACAACGAACTCTTGTTTATATCTTGTCCAAGGGAGGCATCTAAAATGAGGAATCGTGTAAAGCATGCAGGAGAGACATTTACACGAATCTCTAATAAAGATTCGGGAAAAGCATTGGGACTAAGCTTATGTATGTCAAATTTACGCGTAATAACCGTCATACATATATCATACACATATTTGTATAAAGAGAAAATCCAGCACAAATAAACAAAAAGTCTAGGTGGTTTAGGTTTTCCGACTCCAAAGGCGCTTCACCACTGTAAGTGGTGAGCCGGTGATAGGTTGCGTCGGTCGTGAGTGCCGCGGGCAGTCGAGCCAGTCGGGCCAGCTGCGAGATACAATTTACGGTCGCGTCTTGCGATATTGCCCGTGGTGTATGCTCGTGACCGAGGTTTGTGGCACATGGCGCCGATGCCCCGCAGATAGTGCCGTGTAATGCCGCCTCACGACGCTCACGACGGAGTTTTGAATTCCAGCACGATCTACAACCTTTTTTTACCTCGCCGTGATTAAGTACACGGGGAATATAAAAGCGAAGATCGAGATATTTCGACGCTTGTCCTTGTTGGTTTGTATTTTCCACATTTGTATTCAGGAATGCGGTTGGATAAGTCGACATTCCGACAGTTCCTAGCGTGGGCGGTATATTAGTAAATATCGTAAATACCTATAACGATTCCGGCGCCTAAGCTCTCTGTTCTACCGTTGTGTCTGTACATTGAAATTGGATTCCTAAATAATGTAAATACAAATATAAAAACAACAGCTTCTACAGTTTTATGTAGCAGAAATGCGCATAAATTAACTATTGAATTTCGTGTTTATCGGTAGTGAATGGTGGATGGCGCCGAAGCGGCGATCTTCGATCCGGTGCCTTTATTTGTAAATAATTTACATACTCCAAACATTGGTCATGTTCACGAAATAACATTTGCAGTAAATGAAAGTAGGTACTTAGAGAGTTTTGACGCAGACGAATGTAAACATTAGGAGTTTCAAGAACATTATAAATTTCAATTTTGAGCAGATGTGCAGAGTATGTGGCACTCACGTTGCTGTAAATTTTGCACGGCACCTTGCGTCACCTAAATCACGCTTGTTTTGAACGTTTCCCTCGGTTCCAACAACTGGCAGTGATTAAAATTTACGTTCCGCGACCAAGTATTCACGAGATTTGCCTGGGGCATGTAGTTGCAAGGCGTTCAAATAAATCCTGCGCGATGCACCTGCCGCGCACGGACATCCACTCCAATCACGACGCGCTTTTAAAATCGCCTCTAAATATACGGCCACGGACCACGTCCTTAGCTCACGTGAATTCGAAATTTTTGTAGACCATCGCTGGCTACAGTCCATATAGGTTTTCGCTGGATTATTTATGCGCTTGGCGCAGACAACGGAATATCTTGCTGAATGAGGATGACGAAATGCAATTGTACACAGGTGTCAACCGGAATGGTGAACGAGGCGATATAAATATGTGTTGAATATTCAGATTGTGTGTCAGTACACGGTCGTTTACGCGGCGCCGGCGCAGGTGGCTACACTTCAAGGCTGAAATTCAAAACAGCCGTCACGCATGCGTGAATAGCGGTCTAGATTGTCAGTGCTTGTTTACCGATTCTGCAATTTCATGAGCTCTCGTTTTGTAAACACTAACAAGTTAATAGAAGTTTATGTATTTTAACGTCTTTCTTTCTTACTAAAAGTGTGGTATTATCGAACATGTTTTTGTAAATATTAGATATGGATTGTATTTGTGACGTGCTTTTCAATGATGTAAGTTTTTACAGTGACCGGAAAAATTGGGCATTTTTCATGACCTAGTCTCTACTTAACCATTGTAGGTATCTATTGTTTCGATTATTTCCTACCAGTAGTAGTGAATAGTAATTGTTTAGTAAGCAATGCGTGCGACGCCACGTGTTGTGAAACACCCAGCATCTCCGCTTTTACCTTCCCGCGCTTGCGAAATACGCAGGTGCGCGCCGCAAAAACACCGACACGGCCGATTTCATTTAGTTTTTATGCAACACTATCTTGCTATTCGAACGGCGTGCCAGGAGATATAACTACCTAGTCTATTAACTGTTACTAATTTGGCGATTGATTTCAATCGGGCACACTATTTAAACGTTTTATCGATCAGCCTCTATGTGAATTCGAACGTTACAATAGAAAGGACGTCACAGACAATGTTCGGGATGCAAAAGTAAAGTGAAACTTACCGTGTGATTGGAATGGAGTGGTGATGATGAGGGTGTTCTGTCGGCTCGGAGGATGGTGTTAGGTGCCGCGCGGGGGCCGAGCGGGCGCCGCACGGCCTTCGCCGGGGACTTGCAGGCGAGCGCCCCCTCCGCCTCGAACTGGCCCACCGCCGGGTGGTTCTCTAGCGCCGACTGCAGGTCACAGATGTAATCGATGACGTGCTGTATCACCTCCAACTTGGAGATCCGCCTGTTCTTCGGCATGAACGGCACCAGGTCCTGGAGTTTGGACAGGTACATCTGGATCTCGGCGTTCTCGCCGTCCCGGTGCCTCTGCACCCGGCCGGCCGCTATCGCCGGCACCGACGCTCCGGTCGCGCACACCGCCGTTATGGCTTTCATCGCGAGGGTCACTGAACACGAGCACTGGTCGGGATCGCGGAACGTAACGCGTGCGCTACGGACGAGGTCCGAGTGAGGAATGAGGAGATGTGCGCGCCGGCGTGGTATATATGTGGTCGGGTGGGGCGCGGGGCGGGCCGGGGCGGACCAATGGCGCGCGGAGGGGGCGGCGAAGCCTGATTTTCCCATGGCGGCTCGGATCAACAGCGCTGGGCGCTGGGCGGCCATGGGTAAGGCCGTTGCGCTCCTCAACACTCCGCATCCTCAATCCTCAGACGTTCTGCAATGTTTGTTTTCATATTCAAAACATTCATTCATCGTCAATACTTTTTTCATTACGACTGGATTTCACTGGACTAAAAAGTAAGGCTTATCAGTAATCCCTACTTAGCTGTGTTAAATTAACGTTCACGATGTAAATTGTTGAAATGAAGTATTAAAACTTTTGCAAAACGTAAATTTTAAACACACTAAGTACATTAATATCTAACAAATAACGCTGACATGCACATCAGAAAAACAAACAAAAAACAAAGCAGTAATTTATTTCAGTTGAATTATTCATATCCTACTGATTGACTTTAAAATGTCTTTAGCAAAATTATTAAGTAATTACTAAAAGTTGTAATGTGAATAAAATTGGTTCATGTTCATGCAACGCGGTTATTTATTTGAACCCTAATTATAATATAACGTAGACAAACTTTAGTTTTAATACAACAACAACCACTTTTTATAAGTCTATAAAAACATAAAACTCATTCCCCAAGTATATCCTGTTTCATTCGACGTAGATGTTAGTTCTTGTTTTTGTACTAACAACAATTTGATTTTTTATGTAAAATGTTAATTATTTATTATCAAAGACTTGAGTCCGTCTCTAACTTAATTGCCTGGAATTATAAGAAACTAAACAATTTTTACTACTTACAAACGCTCTTACAATTTTTTGTAACAATTAGCAAGAGCTTTATATCTTTTTAGTGTCTACAACGCTTTGATAAGGTTATGTAGAGTATGAGAAACATGTAGAGTTCTAGAGTTACAGTTATTCTTTACTTATTTAATTCAACTACGCGTATCTAAATACTCGATGTCTATGATTGAAGGTCAACGACCCATGTAGAGTCACAATAAATTCTAATATAAAAACATTTTGGAATTATGCTTTTAATACATTATATCTTTTATCGAAAGACGAGTATTTATTCTTGCCAAAAACTGATTAGTAGGTACATTGTAAATTAATAGAGTAGAGACTTAGGAGGTACAACATATTAACGTAAGTATAAAATTAATGTAGGTTTGATTGACAATAGTTTTCATACATTACTGATGTGTATATTGCTTGATAACCATTACGATAAATTAGTAATTGCAACTTAATTACGCGCATTGGAGAGACGCCAGGCCGTGTGTAGTATAATTGATTAATTTCCTTATTTAAGACAGTTTAAATGTTTAGCGTACAGAGGTGATAGAACTCAGTGCCAAGTGTGAACAGTGGTATGGTAATAGCTACTATTTCTGTTGCAAAACAAATCAATTAATATACCGTCTGTTCTAGAGGTAATTTTAAATTATTTATTTAATACTAGGTGGATCCAGTTATTTTTTTTACAGGCGACGACTGACCGGCCGACGCCGACGATGCATTAGCGAGTCTTATTATAATGACTTGACCCCTTAATAAAATCTTTTTAATACATTTTTTAATTACAGAATTATTTTTGTGGAATAAGTCGTGATATTTTAATGTTTCACTGTTTTCAAAACCGGTTTGACCATAGCAAAGTTTAATTTATCCATTGATTAATAATGGAATAAGAGCTTGATATCCTAATTTTAATTCATTAGATAAGAATGATACACGGCTTTGCCATTTAATGTTGAAAGGTACTAATGACTTGCTAGCCTGATAATCCTAATTTCTTGAATAAAATCGGGCGATTGAAAGTCGTAACTGCTTTGGTACTTATAAAGATGGATAGGTACCTATTGTTTTATTTAGCGCATTATATCGGATCGATTGTAATCTAGAATGCACATGTTAAATAGAAACAAATTAAAAAACATACCTACATATCTCATCGATTACATATATTTTTACAACTAAATCGTTAAACTAGAAAGCGAGAATTTTCATTGTACATTTTCACATACACACAGTAATACTACGTGTCGTAACAATGAGGTTGTCACGAGGGAGGCAGCGGTGGTGCGGGGGGCGAGGGGGCGAAGTGAGGAGAGGAGAGGGGAGGGGAGGGGGAGGGGGAACAATGGCAGTACGTGACGGCATCCACTTGACGCTCCCGACAGTCCCGACAGGTCTCGGAGGCTGCGCCGGCCGTCGGGAGCTTTTGACGTCAATTTGATTGACAGATTCACCAAATTCAACGGTTTTTTATGCAAAGCTATTTATTTCATACTAAAATTATTCGGCTTTGAGACCGTTTCGTTTATGATTGGATGGCAGTCTATTACAATATTAGTTGCGTTTTATAGTTTAGGATCAAAAAAACTGCTGGTTTTGTTTACAAACGTGTCGAATAACATTTTATGGTATACTATGCTGAGTAAGAATTGAATAAAACCAATTAATCGATAAATGCTGGTTTGTAACGTATTATTATTTAAATTTAATGTGTAAACTAAATTGAATAGGTACCGCACCACATATCAAAAATTAGCATCGTGTGTAAGAACTATAAATTATAGATACATAGATATTGGACAAATGCCACTTTAAGAAACAAAAGTCATTTAAAAGTAACACGATCAATAACAGGCGACACAACCGTTACGTATATTATAGCTCTACAATAGAGAAAAATTGAAATATAATTGAATAATCTAATCTAATAGAATTATTAGTAAATAACGCTTAACACTTATAGCCACTTACTAGGATTCTCTTTAGCGTGGTGTGGGCGCCTTACAACACACAAGACAAGAACAATCTTGACGAGACCCAGAGAACTTAGACGATGAACGAAAAAATCTTCACTGAAATTTAAACCTCGCTGGGCATCGAATGGTTAACCCTATGAATGCCGACCCAGCATAGTAACCCTAGAGCCAAACGGATCCTCAAATTATAAGTCTAATTTAATTAGATTATATTTGGCGACGTTTACCGACACAACGGTAAGCTAAATTCCAGATATATTGATCACCTTACTGAATGAAACATTCTCCGCGGACAGTCGAAGTGTCGAGTGTCTAGATGACAAGCTTGCCAAGTTTCTCACGTCTGAAGGTTATTAAAAGAGAAACTAATACGATAATATTGTTATGAACGGATTATCACGATACGGTACATTAAGTTCTACTACTGAATTTAATTTAATTATAGCTGAGCGGTCGGCTCTTCATATAAACTTAATAAAACCCTAAGGGCGATTATAAATAAATAACGCACTCACTCATAACCCTATACTAGTAATGTTTGTGTCGTGGGTGCCGTGGACAACATACAGGACAAGGACATACACCTGAGAATGGAAATTTAAACTCATCACGCAAAATTCCCCCTCGCTAAAAATTGAACCCGGAATCTTTAAGACAGCGATCCGGCGTGTTAACCATTGCATTATTTAGGTCACCATTGATTAAACCAGTGGAGCTACTAAATGCTTGAAAATTTTGTATTGTAGGTATCTACATATTATGTATTTTAAGCAAATAAATGAATTAGAGTAAATAGAGTTTGATTGACGATGAAAATAATTTCGTCAGATTTGTTAGAAACTAATAATATAGTTTTCTTAAACGAATTAATAAAAAATGTATATTACAACATTCTTGAAAAAGTACAGTAGATTATCGTATCTTCATTCATTCGGGAATGAAAGCTAACATTACCTATAGCTCGTGGCATTTGATACAGCATCTACGAGACAATGTGATTTAGAGCTCAGCATAAAATACAGAATAACTTCAATGAGATACGGTAGTATTATTTTAAAACTTGGTAGTAACTTAACTAGTGTCTTAATCCTCGAACAATAGCAGGGTCTCGAGTGGCGTTAAAAAGTTCTACCGACCACACAAAGAGGTCCGAATGGCAATAATAAAAGTGACCATAAAAAGAATCGGCAAAAAGTCACCTTGGACAAGGAGTAAGGATCCAGGTAGTGGATTGCTTCATTTTGTTACCGGACCTGCATCAGACGCCGCTTTATTTGATAGATTATCCTAATTAAAGTCATTTGGCGCCGAGCCTTAACGATGTTTGATACGCGCTTATTCGTTTTCTATGGCAGGTTCCGCTTGGTATTTAGGTTTCATATCAACGGTTTTATTTTTTTTGTGGTTATTAGATGATCCAAATTGCAAATGGACAGTCGTGTTATTAGTTAAGTTAGTTTAACCTTTACCCAATTGTTTAAATAGGTACCTACCTAACTAGGTAATTACTTAGTTGACACGTTGCACCTAAGTTATTAACTAAGTAGGTAATTAATAAGTTAACTTTGAGTCATTGTGTCTAACAAAAACTTACTTTTACCGTGGTGTAAGAAAAATTGAAAAAAATATCTAAGTATAATGTTATTTCTATATTTTAACTTTTACATGTAATAACTTTATGCTGCTAACTGCTTTATGATTTTCATTTACCACGAGCACAACAACAATTAGGTATGATGATACATTATACATATTATACAGTGTACCTTTAGTTTAATGTCAAAACGTGTCTTCACGCGTACCTTGGACATTAAATTGGTTCTCAGACAGTTTTATTTACACCGACGAAGGTATTGTCTCCCCACGTACACGGCCCATCGACTTCCTTCATTGTTGTATTTAAAGTACCTTAACTACACTGCAATTTGCCACAGCGTTTGTTTTAGATAGACAGGTATCGTCCTTTGTTGGACGCTGAGATAACACGAGAAAAAAGTGGCTAAGTGCGAGTCCAAATCGTTCGCAGAGTCTCGTACAAATACATATGATTTTGAACAATTTTATAAGACGTCCAGTTTTAGAATGACAAAAAAACTCTTATATTAATATTAATCTCACGATAGTTAGTTCAAATAGTTTCACGCTTGATCGAGTTTTATTAACTGAAGATTAAAGTATTAGAATGAATTAATAAGGGTCGAGGTTTTAATATTTTACCATTTTAATCAATAAACTTAAAGACAAATAATATTGAAACGAAATGCTCAGCATTGGACGCCTGACATTTATTTGTTGTTATTTTACTTTCAAATGAATTAGTAGCAGTAAATTAAACTATTAGAAACACCACAATAATTAAAATTTCAATCGACTTTACATTACATTAGGGTTAAAACGATACTTATAGCGTATAATTTTAAATTGTTACAGAATTCCATTCTATATAGTATAGGTAAGGAACCCTAAAAACTGAGCAAAAACTTCAACGACAACACCTCAGGAATCACGAAAGGACATCGTAAGGTGTTTTTATGGCTTCGTGGGATGTTTAACAAAAAATGAATCTCTTTTCCGCCATACACAATTCGGTTATCGCAGGTGTCTGTAGACGAGTTTATGACATATTTTACAACGATTTTAAGTGTGAAATTTTGGAGCGATCACAACAATACATTTAATTACAGTTTGGACAGGTCCAGCAATTAGGAACAATGAGTGTTTGAAGGAAATTTGCCCATTCAAACAAGTAAGGTGATCTGTGTAGGTATATTACTGTAACAAATTCAGAAAGATTTTCTGTATAAAATAAACGATACTAAACACTAATACACAGACGTCCGCACCTTAGAGGAAAGGAAAGTTTTAAGAAGAAGCCTAACTTATTATATATGTAGCTAGGAACCCCAAGAAACGAGCTTCATTTCTGACATCGGTCACGTAATCACATGATCGTGAGACGGCATTTTAAGATTAATAATTTATTTATTTTTATTGGCAAAACTGTATTTTATTCAATTATAGTATTGCACCAACGAAGTAACTACCTAAACACTCAAATGAACACATCAGATGTAATTGTATAACCACAAGATATACGATATGAAGGGTGTTACGTTTTAATCATGAAGTGGCTAGGCATGCATGATATAATTTTGATCTGGCCATGCAGTTATCTACCGACGACGACGAGGACTGACGAACGCGAACTTGAAGTTACAGACACAGTTATCTGTTACTAGAATGTACTTAAATAGTGTAACTTCCTTATCTAAAATGGTATTACATATAAGTAAAAAGAACTAAATACATTTAGTCAATTTAGTGTATTAAAAGCGAAAAGACATTTTTTCTCTCCATTCCTCTCCTCTTCTCCTGGTACCTTTCGGCGATTCCTCTGGCATCGGTGATTCCTCTTGTATTGGCGATCCCTCTGGTATCGGCGATTCTTTTAGCATCTCGTATCCATAGGCGTCCTCTTACCATTAGGTATCCAGTCTGCAATTTCACCGTCTCTTCGTTTTTGTCCTATTCATAGCCTCATTATCCAATATCCAATGACATTAAAGTCGTATTGAATGGCTTCTTTCATTAGGGTACCTACACTAGTTGCGGGGCGGTCGCACCCCGCGCGTGCCGTGGGAGTGCCGCGCGCGTGCCGCTCCCATCGCGTGATACCCTCTGATTGATCAGCTTACACTAATATTACTCGATTCATTTGTTAATGCACCAATGTACTTAGAACAACAGCGCCTTGCGTGCTTTGTCGACTTCGTTTGTCATTGAAAGGGAAACACTAAGCGGTAGCGACGATGTTACGAAACCTATTCCTAGACTTTACTTTAACTTATAATAGTAAGGACTAGGAATAGATTTCAGGGTTTCATACCCAAAGAGTAACCAACGGAACCCTATATGCTTCCGCTGTTTTCTATCTGTCAGAGGCATCCATCTGTTGGATTGAAAGATTGAAGTTTTTATTGACCACATTGATTTGGTTTAAATTGATTGATTGATCAATTTATCAGTTTTTTTAGACCTTACATTTGGTAGGTGAGCGAGGGTTTTGGCACCATTGAATCAAGTCAAGCCTTCCTCATCACTATAAAGTTCAATACAATGACTGAACAATATTGTATAGAGTTTCAGTTATTGCTTTGTTAATAAACATAATGTGTCCCAAAGCGAAGTGAGGGCGGTGACTGGTATTATCGATGAAGTAAATAATCGTGCGACGTAAACGACCACAGGCTATATAGGGTCGCCGTTATTACTTCGGCCGTACATTGACATAGCAAACATTTCGGATATTGCGACCCCGCTCCCACGGGGGCGCGAGAAATCCCTTAATTCGTAACCTGCAGGTGCGGGCTCATTACGCGTTTTCCGCCACGTGCCGGCCGTGTGCGCTATGACGATATTTGGGTCCAATACCCTGCGTGAACTCGAACAATCGCTTTGATCGATGTGGAAAATGCTCCAGACTTAATTATATACTCCGTCGGTAGGTATCTAATATCGATTTACGATTTACTAGGTAAATAATATACATTTATGTCTGATTAATTATTCTTCATTAGTTAGTTAACTTAATAAATGACTGCTTTCAGAAACAAACCATAAGTAATGATTTAAAATAACCATTGAATATTATTGTTTTATGGATTTAAAGTAGCAAATGAGCATGTAGCACCCTGCACCATCCTTTCGCTACTGCCCATTACAATTGCAACCGACCTAGAACAAGACTCACTTTAGCGGCTACGATGGCTGGTCCAGTTAACATAATTAAGGTGTAAAAATTTATTGGATAGTTTGTTATTAAGTGTGAGGATAGGAACTGAAGTTCGAGAGTTAGTACTATTAGTTGATGTAACTGGACTAACTCAGTCCGTAATTGTTAGGATGAGTCTCGTTGTAATTTGGCCACAGATGAGTGACTGAGGCTATCTCTGACTGACTGAAGACTGTGATGGTCGCTTCTAATATGAAGTGTGACCGGCTCCATGCTGTAAAAAGAATATCGTTTAAATTTTTTCATAGAAGTAACAGTATAAACACACAATGAACCTAACTGACCATTCGAAATGTAGATAATGGCCAATAAATGGAGCAACATCAGAACACATAAAAAACTCTTGACGTAACGTAGACCTAAAGCATATTATGTAAATAGTGTTATTCCCACGATTAACATACCAGATCTTGAACTTTGACAGTTGAAGAGGTAAACACTGTCAAACAAAATAACCATTATTGCTCAAAATGTTTATATCCGTCGTAATATGGACTGCTTCTGTTAGTTTGTTGATGATTTGATATTGAATATTAGTATCTATTCGTTTTTTAATATAACTATTTTATGTTAAACATAACTTACTAGTCTTTTGAAGGGTGTACTTAAAGTATGTTAATAATTTCAAGCGATCAAGGATTATTGTAAGTAATACGTTGTACGATCTGACCCACATTAGCAATTTCACTTTTTATCTTATGTCTGCAATCATACATTTAGGAATAAAGGTATAAAATCACCGTGCGGGCTAATTGAGGACTGGCAGACGTAGCATTCACGACGTTTTCATTCATTGATGATTACATTACATTACATTACTTTAAGAGATAGGTATATAACATGTAAGCGGTATTACGTAAGATTCGAAATATGACGTGGGCATCTATATATTATGTCTTTATATCATAGACGTTAGAAAAATGAGACCTCTGTTGAGTGTACCTGACATGAGATTGTACGAGACACTTGAGAAAGTTCTTTCCCGTATCAGAAAAAAACTGTCATGCACAGGTAGATAAAAACAGTATCATTTTGTCTTTTTTCCTGTTATTGGCAAAAATTGCTATTTTTCCTGCGTAGGTAAGTGAGACAGATGACATCTAATAGTGTTGTAATTTTTTACCTCTTTGCGTTGTTTTGTATATTGTATGTACTCAATGGTCCAAACAGTGACATAGGTACTGACTCTACCTACCTAGATACTATTTTCTTTACGTAACAAAACGTTCGTAAACGGAAAGTATTGACCAGACGTAATATTGATTCAGAGTGGTCGTGATTGTTTCTGTGGGAAAGTGGTTGTTATGCGAGTAGGACCGTAGGTAGAAGGGCGTGAAGGGCTGAAGAATCCGATGAGAATGGCCGAGTTCTCGTGTGAGCGGCGGCGGCGTGGGAAGCGAGGGTCACAGGTCGGCTCGTAATTACCGGCGATCGCACGCGCAGCCGACGGGGAGTCCCGAGGTCCAACGATTTGGACACGGGATTCAATACTCGGTGCTCTTATTGCTCTTTTATTATCGGTGATCTGGAAAGAAACGCAAAAAGCAAAGGATATCATCAATCGAAGCAACCTCTGTCATCAAGGGTAGTAAGTTATTTAAGGGGTTATTGGCGGTCGTCAACGTATCTGTGACCGAACTGGAACCTGACTTACTAACATCTTCCACTCACTGACTGGAGTATTAGTCAATAACAACTAGGTCCAACCATTACTTGCATTGCATGGTAATATTATATCATATTAATAGGTCACAAATAACTTCTCGTTGCAAATACACGATATACTTTTAACAGATTACCAGTTATGACTGCAAAACCTCAATCAAAAATGACTTCTATGGTGTCTGTTCCATGTTGTACTTGCACAGTTTACCCAGCAGTGATGATGTAAGAAGAGTATCTTACAGGACCAAAATAATTGTGTAATTATATATCTACCGAATACAGAACTCTTCTGTCTGTTAAGAACAAACGGGTGTGCGTTATTTAAATTGTGAGGTATAAAAAATTTGCGTTTGTAAAGGTCGCAATTTTATGTCTTTGATGTCAAGAGGGGATTATAAAGTTTAATAGAGGTAAGGCTGTCGGGTCACGGCTTTCGTCCTGCCGTCGTGGAAACAAGGGTGCAGATACTGCACATGGTTTATATGGCAAACCATTGGCCATATAACAGGAACATTTTTAGTTGCAAATAAGGTAAATGTTTAAGGCCTAAGGTGCTGAGATTTAAAAACCTTTGGTCCTCTGACAAATGCATGTATTCTACTGAAAATTTAAGTGTCCAGACGTTTCGGGACCAAAAAATGCAATTCTTAAGTGCTATGATGAATTTTTTAGTTTATCATTTAAGCAAGTTAACCCTTGTTCATGCAGACCTGCAAAAACCTCCTTTCAATATGTCTAAAATATACCTATTTTTTAATGAAAAATAATAGTGTTACTTTGTTTCTTATGCACCCTTTAAATGCTTATAAGGTTTCTTTTTCTTAATCAGTATGTAACATCATTTTCATCTCATACACTACTTATTAATGAAGCAACAGAATGCTCATTTCAATGATCAATGGTTTCAGTTATAACCACTTCATTACACCCTACCTAGGGATTAATAATACAACACGATACGGCGGAGGTTTAATTTGCAATAAGCGTAAAAGGCATTTAATAATGCAGACGTCCGATCACGTGCGCGTGCAATGAACAAATACCTAGCAATAAGCGTAATGAAGGCGCGGGGCGGGGAGACGGCGGCGGGAGGGGGCCGCGTGGCAGACACGCGACGGCATTCAAATATTCTTCTCAGGGCGAGGGTGGATTTGTAAAGCTATTACATTAGATATTTTGTTGCGATCTTAGTCATAGCCGTAGGGTAGGGTAGGGTAAGTTACAAACCAATTTCCTTTTCGAAGGCATATAATGTACCGACTTATTTGTGTAACTTAAGTAATATCACAGAATATCTAGTCACGCAGTAGAGTGTCTAGTCAAGAGGCTATCATCATAGAGATTCACAGAAAGAAAGACCTATGTTTTATATGTACGCCAGCTTTTGTTCCTTATGTGTGTTCGCGCTAGGGTTGTCAACTCTGTGGTATAAACTCATATCTTGCAAGTAAATAGATATTTTGGGTTTGCTTTAGTATCCTGCTGCACGATTTCCTGGACAAATTTGGCTTTAATCAATAGGTATTGATGCCCCGAATCATAATC